>JZLH01S0098749.1:32893-46097 GCA_001188425.1 Eucidaris tribuloides
TCAATAAATAACGCAAGAGAAACTCGACTTTAGCAAAACCATTCAACGTAAATTAGCGTTTATTTACTTGTATGTTGCTAATAGTTTGAGTAGCGGAGCAGGTACTACATACATACATAACAATTACAATACATATCTACATACATACATACATACATACACACACACCACAGATACATGTATCTGTACATAATCGCTAACGTGATAATACCATCTCATTAGTAATCTGTTTCTACCCCATAATGATTTTTGCTCATTACGCCTCTGCACTGAAACACATGAATTCATGGCGAAAATTATTTCAGATTTGGATTTAAATGGCTGATTCATTCGGACTTTCATCAATGACAGAGCTCATTTAGTAACAATTATCCTGAACTAAAACGAATTTTAATAACATTCAACGTCAGATCACATAATTTTAAATACTACAGCTATTAATAGCATAACAAATACCGACAAGTTTCTAGACCTTTTTGGTGTAAAACAAATAGCTACTTTAAAAACTATTATGCTTACAGAAAAAAACCTAGCAAATTATCTTACATAAACTCCATTAAACATTAATTACATAGTCCATGGAATAAAAAAAGTCAATATCCACAGAAAACTTTTTTATAATTAAACGTTACCAATATTTTATTGCTTTTGTTTTAAAGAATTAACGTACATGTAACATTAAACCAATCTTTAATACAATAAACGTCAATATATCAAGTATACGAATGTCTCTACAATAAAAACTCCTAAGGCAAGAATAATTCCATACAATAACCGATTTAAACGTAATTATTTTAATAACGTGCCATAAATCAAACAAGCAAAATATTTTCCCCCACAAGAACATTTTTTTTGATAAACCATTTACCATACTTTTATTAGCTTTTATCCAAAATGCCAACCGTAATATAAAGCAGCATCTCTTTGCATCCTAAATAACATTGTAATACATCATAGAAAACCATTGGCTTAGCAAAATATGACTGAAATCATTTTAGATATTTATACCGGTTAATGCTGATTGAATTTTCTCTGAGAAATCTACCATAGAACTACACTAAACGGCATTTCTTCGCATTTTTCAAACTATGAATATGACCCCCATACAGACTCCCTTCACATCCTAACATGTTCTTTCTGTCTGCGGATGTATGCAAATTGAATCCACTGCTTTAAGACCATCTGAAACATGTTCAATATTACTGATATACTTATATGTCTGAAATGAAACATAAAAATCGTGAAATTGCCAACAAAATTCATTCATTATTCATTTATTTCACCACGGTAAAAAGCCAAATTCAGCAAAGCTTTTCATATGATTCAATCACATTAGCCAACTAAAATCATATAACATTCTACTGAACAAATCAATTAAATTACAGATAATTTTCATATCTATAAAATTAAGATATATAGCGACAAACGTCCCCAGGTAATTACTGATCTAATTAGAACAATTACCTGAATGAACCATTCTGGTTGATTTCTTTTCTTTTCTCTTTTTTTTTGCCTCAAAGCTTTATTCATAAATCAATGACCAAGACTAAGAGACTGTCGAAGATTAAAAAAATTCATACCTGACTTCAAAAAAGAATCATTTTTAATTTGAACAATTATTTAGCCATTCTGCCGAAACATATCTAAGACCCTCGCCCCGACAAGCGACAATATACATGATGTACTTCTCACCATCCAGTTAAGTGCCTACGTATTTAAACATTAAATCATGGACTTACTTCGTTTATTGAGATGCGGACTTCACTCCTTTCGACTTTCATCAGCGACTATCTGGCGCAGGTTATCCTCTCGAGGAAACACCTTTCCGCCACTTAACGTGGCCTGGTTCAACAACGAGTTAAGCAGTCATCTACTAAAGAGTTCGGTGTTTCAATGTCAAATTCCTCTCCCTGTATTTTCCATTTCCGACTTGAATGTTGGAAATCACAAAAATAAATTGTACCCATCGGGGGGGTGATTCGATTGGGACAAATTACAGTAAGAGATTCTTTACTTTAGCAGCTTGTTGTAAATATTTATTCACAATAAGTATTTGAATACTTTTGGATTTTGTATATTTTTTTATTTGTAAAATTACACTTTCCGCGGAAAATCAACCGACAAATTCGTCTTCATGTTAATCCTCGATCGTGAGCCGGGTGTCGAGAAAGGAATAAAGTACCGTTATTCAGTTCCGATCTACATAATTTGGAGGAGCCATTCCCTCATACAGAGTGAGGGGTGTGACGCTTCGGCACAACTTAGCGGCTTACAACTCCACAATTGACGGGATTCCCGGCGTTCCGAATTTTCCTCGACCAGTTCAGGTCGTCAACAGCCAAATTCGCCGCTGAAGATCAAGGACCTGAAGAACGTCTACTGAATCAGACGTGAGAAGTCACATCTCAATAAACAAAGTAAGTCGACTTTACTTAAATATATAAAATCGCTCCGCCTTGAAATTTAACATGCTTGTCGAGAATTGTGACTATCCTTGTATTCAGTTACTTGATCATCCGTAGCCTATGCATGGTAACCAGTATATAGCCTGGTAATTGTCGCCAGCCCTGGATAGCTGTAGATGGCGTGTTCTGAAACCGGGTTCATTTTTTCTGACAGTTGTCAAAATTTTAGGATCAGCCAGTTGCGATCATAAAATACAGAGACCTCGAATACAAATGAATTATCTTCATCGCATCACGCTCTCCAAATAATCTCCTTATCATTAAAAATAAACTTTACTATCCTTTTTTTACACGTTAAAGTACATACCATTGATAGTTAGTTGTAATTAGGATTTACAATAGCACATTGAAACTATAACTGTTGTAAACCGTTCAGAATTATATATTATTTTTTGTTTTTTTTTTATACAAGTACAATCAAATGGATATGTGCCATCGCAACCATTTAAAAGATCAATTGCCATATAGACTAATCCTATTTCCAGCATACTAAATTGTGACTTATTAATAATACTTTCAGCGGAGATAAACCTTGAGTGGAAAAAAAGCAAACAGATATGAAATTAGATAATTCATCGGAGCGATTTTGAAAAGTATTCATAAAATGATAGTCCACCATTCAGTGTCACCGAAATGATATCTTTGCGTTTGAACATGTACAATCATATGGAGACACACTGACAAATATCAGTATTATTTGAGTACATTCCATTACTTCAATTCGTCAGTTTCCTAGAATACATAATGTTACTCTTGTAATTTAAATTTTAAATCCACTGTCGCTACCATTCTGGCATATTATCTATAGCTGTAACGTAGAAACAATATGCAACGATTAAATGGAAGTAAAAATTAACTCTTAGATTCAAGAGGGCATTGCCTAGTGTTAGAAATGGGATAGTCTAATTACCTACTACTTACTAAATCGGAGCATTATTGCATAACACCTATTTACCATGATTGTTCCGCAGTTATCTGCAATTATTTGACTCCAAAGTATCCTAATTGCTTTGTATGTAATGATGAATTTTTTCTAAAACGTAAAGTCGGGTTTATTATCAACATCTCAACATCTAATGCTGAAAAGGAGAGGTACAGTGACAATCTTATGAATGTACAAATATTGATAAAATATTTAAACTTATCTTCTTTCCCTACCAAATATAATCAAATTAGCCAAATTTATCATTTGCATTCATTCTCTCACATGCTTTCTGGGATAAAAGATGATTTCATCTTGCTTTTATATTTCTTAATTATAACAACATTTGACTTCATCATGACCATGTATTGAAGCATTCTCTGCCCATAAACCACCATCCAGTGTTGTGAGCAAAGTATTGTGTTTTACTTTAAACCATCTGTCGATCTCTATGAGAGCACATCTTTGCGCACAATATAGGTACGACCATATTGTGTATAAAATTAGGAAATATTATTTTTTGCCTTTGGTTACTTTTTTATGCCAATACATATACCACACAAAAAAACATTGAAAATCCAATTGCTAAAGTTCACCTGAATCGTTTTGAAGACATATGAAAATGCTATAACTCTGTAAACTGACTATCTCTCATAATATTAATGGTGTACAGTCTTTTTGTAATGAATATCTATGACTCAACACATTTGAGTATTCAACCATATGTGTTTTTAAGTGTGAAATACATTTTAAAATCTGTCAATACTCCTAAAAATATTTCGTCCTTCATGCTTAAATTGGAGGTTTCGTTTGTCATCAAACCATGAAAAGATAATGGGGCATTTTTGAGCATCGGAAAATAGTAAAGGGAAAAGCGCGGAAATTGAGTTACACTGTTTGAATTATGAAACCAGCCTACAATCGGACCAGAAGCATGGGGGATGAAATGCAGGGCGAGGCGCACAGGGTGAAGACATGAACCAGTGAATTCCCGAGAAATAGAAAAAGAAGGAGAGTGGGTTAGAACGGGGAAAATGAAAGACGCAAAGTTCCAGTTGAGTAAGAAAAGAAGTAAAAACTTAAGAGGGCGTCGGGTTGGTGACGGAGGGGGGTCAATGAGGGAGGGATGATGAGGTGAATTAGCCTTGAGGTTCCTGCTGGGTGATGGTTAGGATGGTGTAATAATTGGAGAGATAGTCGGAAGTAAGATAGTGCGTAGATGGATGGTGGTTGTGGCTGGTAGCCTTAGTAGTGGCTGGCGTGGTGCAGATGATGCCGATAATAAATCGGTAATGGCAGTGGTGATAAAGGGCGAAAGATGCGTGCGTGGTGATGATGATTGTGGTGCATAGGTAGGTTGCGTGATGGTGATAGTGATGATTGATGGTTATAGGGCGATGATGGGTCAGTGGCTGGTGGTGTGTGATGATATGTTAGGTGGATGGTGATGATTGGCTGATAATGCGTGAAGATGGCTGTGTTTGGTGATAATGATGCGTGCGTGAGTGGCTGATGATGCCCGTTGCAAGGGTGGTGGTCGGTTGCTGGTGATGGTAATGGTGATGGTGGTGTCGTGTATAGGTGGCATGTGATGCGTGATAGTGATTGGTGGTGGAATTGAATTTAAAATATTTCTTTCACAAAGAACGAAGCATCAAAATTACTTCCATGTTTCACAATAGTCAATATCACCCAAAATTAGAAGACTTGCATGAATTTTGCAAATTTAGCGAATTCATTGACTTCCCGGTTCTGCCCCTAATAGATGCTGACAAACGTATATGTAATCAAATGAACCGTGTACTTCAGCTGTCTCACCGATCCTCTTTGGATTCCTTGTTGGATTATTCGTTTTTTAGCTCAGATAGAAATAAGCTTTGATCTTCTTATGACTCATCGATATGCTGTGTTTGTATGTATGCATCTCTCATCATGCTCGAGGTTACACGCTCATTGACTGTCTCGGAAATGAATGACTAATGACCAGCTCACGTTTTGCTACTCACACGTCATGCTATCAGATAGGTTACAAGAATGGGCCACGCTTCACATGCATTTATAGCGCAATTAACGATAATTGTCCATGAGATAATCTCTTTTAAACAGCATACTATAATTGTTGAGTCATCATTTACTCTTCTAGAGTAATATCGACTGTAGAAGTTGTACGCGCATAAGTGAGAACACCTCCTAATTAAAATTTATGCTAAAAATTTAATCAGACGCTTTCATCGTAAATTCCTGAAAATACCTGAAGTTGTTGACTACATAATATCATTGATCTTGTTTAACCCATGATAATGTAGCGCCTTTAGTAGTGAGTCCAGTATGTTCCGTAAGCACTAAGTATTAAAAATAGAAACCAAACATTTGGCACTATAGCCTATCATTAATAGTGTAAAAGCAGAAAAATAATTTTAACATTTGTTTTGGCTCTCGACGAGTATTATCCATCCTTCATTTATCTGATATGATTACAGGTTATCCCGAAAAGCTAGAGTATTTTAGTTATGATTCTCGCATATTTTTCATCCATTAAGCGCGTAGCATCTGAGTATAGACCATGACTCTGCTCGGCAACATAAGTGATCTGTATGTCAGCACCTGATTTTTCTAACCGCAGTTTACATCTATATATGTAAAATGTTATCAACCAGTATCTAACCTACAAATGCTATGCACTTTCTTAACTTAGCACACCTCCCGGCGTAATACTAGATCTGCGCAAGTACTACCGTGAACCGCTAGCGAATTATATTTTATGCAGGGCCACGTCGGCTCACATGTGTGTAAGGCTCTGATATATACTTTTCAACTTGCGCATCTGGTTAAGATGCCTATTATCTGCCACACACATATAGCGATACATACACGTGATACGCTGCTTGCTCTTGTGTACAGCTTACTATATGATAAGCAAGTATCACATTTGAGCATGTAAACGTTTTAGGATTCGAAAGTCTGGAGCATTTGATCATTGCTGTTATAACTGCATCAAATGGATTCTTGGATAAAGTAATGATAATAGCCCAGGTCAACCCCAAAATTGCTCAAATACACCTCGATTTCTCGCTGTATATAACATAATCAATAGCAAATCTGTTTTCATCGCATAGCGTTAGTTTACATGTATGATTATTTTTGCTTCTTTACTGCCCGTTGAAATGAATAATTTTAGGACACTGCGATTCAGAACATGAATGCACCATCATTTTGTCTAACACCCTTCTATTCCTCATGAAAAGGTTGATTTCCAGATTCGAAGCTTTTACGTTTGAGGCGATAAGGCGAAAATTTCTCGGTTTTTGTTCTACTACCCCGTTTGCAAAGCTGGCCTGTATATTGCTACGCGATGATAAGTCTAACTCTGCCCACATATAGAGTTGTCAGTTGAACTTGCCACTAAGCAAGTACCAGATAAGGTCGCCATACATAAACATACGCGCAAGAGATGTACGATAAGTGACATTATTCATAGACAATAACTTAAGTAAACTGCATATATAGATGCTTATTATCATAAAAACATGATCGTGCACAATTCATTATTTTATAGTATGTAGAAAATGAATGATTCTCGCTCGTTTGAAGACATAGTCGATCCACAGATGAAGAAAACTAATGTCTTGATGAATATCTACAATTCCAAAAGGTATTAGGCACATTGCGCTTCATTTTACCTTCTATATTTATGAGTCGTATTGTAATATGTGAGTATGACTAGTCGAATGCAAAAATTAATGAAACTATACTCATATTCATAACACGTTCTTTGCGATAATTATTTACTTTAAAAATATTTTGCAAAAAATCTCTTTTTGAAATCTTACTACTACCACTCTTGTAGTTTACAATCCGGCTCTATGTGTGCATGAAAATTTTCGCGGCTTTATAGCTCAGCGCCACCCTTGAACGGACCGGCTGTCGCCAGATCTAAAGGAGGGGTGTTTTTGTTTTTGTTTCTATGATGACCTCGTCTCACAGTAGAGTTAAGTATCCGTATAGGATCTACGAAATGCATATGAAGTTCTCCTCTATCTATATAGGGAATAGTTCCGATCAATGTATCATAATGTTATTTCGAGGTTTACGATGATATAGTCGCTGAAATTGAGTCACACAATAGTACAGTCTCACAAGTGAGTGTGATTATGCATCCTCAGCATCTCAGCATTGTCACGTGTAACAAGTATCTACGTATCCGTGAAATATCTTACCTTTTGATATAATATACCTGTTGTCATAACACATAAAATAATAGGTAGCAATGAATTTCAATACAAGCATGATTCGTATATTGTATACCTCCTCTCGACAAAAGACATGAGCAGCGAATAGGTCATGCTTTTGACAGCCTTAGATGAACTATCAGCTGAATTTCTGGTGAGAATACATATATAGAGATACTGATAGACACTCATGTTTCTTACGTTTCTGTTCATGTGCTCGTTGGGTGCGTGTGTTTTTGTATTGCGTGTATCTGAATTATTGCTCTCTTTACGAAAATGTTAAACGTTTTTGTTCAACTTGCTCTCATTTCTTTATTTCTGCCTGAGTCATTTACTTGTCGTTACGAATCGACTTATAAGGTCCCGCTACTAACATGAGAGCTGATCCCATGTGTGGATTTTAAATGTAGCGGAAATAGACCACGTAGCCAATGATTCGGTATACAATCCACGCTTCCGCTCAAAAAACGAAAGAGATGCGAATGTTATGACTATCTCAGCTTCAGCAGGTTCATACTCATGGGCTGTCACACAAGAGCATGACACATTTTGGAGGTGAGTGTTTTCGCATCAAGTTTGTTCAAACCCAGAACAAACCGCGATCAGTGGGATATACCACGTGTTTTGCTTGATGAGGCTGCAGGAGAGTCAAAGGCTCATCTGCGCGTCAAGAAGCGTCATGATTGCATGTTTTATGATCGCGAAATCAGGCGAGACTCGTGGCTTTCTGGTGGAACACCTTGTTAATTCAAGGGTGTCCCCTTTATTTAATCGTTCAACCAGGGAATGACTTGACGTCTTATTTAGGTAGTCATTTCTGTGCTTCTGAAGTTGCCTTTCCCGTATTTACTGTCCTCAAATGATATAATAGTTCTCATCAAAAAAAGCTGCAGGTCGCGCCAATATCTGAAGGCCAAAAGTTGTACACGTTTGTGAAAAATAGAATGACACAAAATGTTCCATCGCTGCCTATTTTGCTTTCTTCAAAGAATTGATCTATATCTCCGATAAAACTGTGGCTGGAGATCTAATGTTCGATATAGTCATTTTGTGAAAAAATATTACCTCCTTCATGATGTACCACAATGAAGATTTGATGGCCAGAGCTATGGTGTACTCACTCCTTCCCCTATCACGATTGAAACAGTTAAGGGATTATAAATGAAACTTTACCTCTCAAAGTGAACATATTTGGCCTGCTTGAAATAAGGCGCTTCTCTGAATTGTAGTGCCTATTGAGTATACAAACGCTCCTTCCTTCCCCTAAAAAATAAAAAGAATCCATGGTTCATAGTTGCCAATCCGCCACACAATTTTTCCCCGGTGGGTTTATATCATGTTTCGGTTGATTATATTTGTAAGCTGGGGAGTCAAAAAGTCTGTATGACCATTAATAAGGACGAGAGGTAAACTGTAATTTTGAAAGATAGCAGCAAAATTATCGGATTACGCAGCGTCCCTTTTTTAGCGGGGTTCTCTGAATCATTGCCTTCGTTTTTTTCTTTTTTGCCAAAAAATTAATATCCTCTACATACCTTTCTCTGCAGCCATGCCGGAGGATTCAATCCTTGTGCAACTCAAGTGAAGAGCTTCTGCAGCACCGGTCTGTATGCAAGGCATTAAACATTGACTATAGAATGCACAATTCTTTCGCGCCAAATGCATTTTGCCTATTGGGACAAAAGCTGGCCTTGTGCCTCACTCATGCGTGAAATACTTTTCAATACCAATTGTGTCATCAGAATAGCCTCTAGGTCCGAGGGTAAAATATTCATATCCAAAAAATAATTTCTCTAAATCATGAAAATCCCTTGCACGTAATAATTTTTCCTGAGTGTCTACTTTTTTTGATACACGCTGTCATAGCGTAAAGGCCATGGTATAGAATGTTTCCAAGTTAAACGAATCTGGGCTACTATAGATTGCCCATTGTGCTTACAACAAAATATAACTATTTGCCAATAGTATCACAGTCTTAATTTAAGAGAAACCCTGAAATTATAGACAAGTTGGTGCAACCACAAATCATATCTATATATGTGACGTTTATATACAGAAGTGGAGAACTGATGCTTAAAGTCCTCGAAGCTTCTAGTATATAGTTGAATAGTTTGATCTATTTCAGTATGATATTCGTTTATGCCCAAAGTCATAACCCTGCAATAAATAATTCTGAATGCTCTTTAGTTTTTTTTTTATATTACATTAATGTCAAAAATCTCGGGGGACTCCCCCAAATTTTACATGTATAGCATTCTACAAGGGTCATAAAAGGGCTTTAAGTTTTACATGTGTTTATACATCATCTGGAAGAGCAGAACTTCGCGCGCTTTCAGCATGCAGTATTAACTCATACTAACCTTTTTTGAGTCTTGTTTTTTTTTAATTAATTAATGAAAAATGTCGGGGGGGGGGACCCCGACATTTTTGACTATATTTTACATTATAGCATCCAAAGAGTTAAAAAGGTTATATGAGTTATACCTCATCTGAAAGAGCTAAACTTGGGCTTTAAGCGACCATTACCGTTTTCTCCCATAGACTGCTGTGTTGCCTAATTTTGTCAGCTGACAATAATTCATGCGCCGATTTTTATTTGTACTTATTTTCCGAGTGACAGCGTAACTGTATGAAGTTTTGTGCTCTAGGGCGTTTTATTTATCTATTCAAACACTGTGAGATAATGACATTTTTAATGGGACTTACACAATGTTACATAGTGGCTTTTAGCACAATGCAGTGTGCGGTGCACTACCCATATACGAAAAACATGGTTTACATGGGAAAACGCCTGCGATAGAAACTAATTGAATTACAAATTTATGTAAATTAGAGATAGACTAAATCTTTCAAGAGAGAAAACAAAATTGGTTGTGTTAGTTTCTCCGCGGCTTCCTAAACCCGTTAGAACCTTAGTTTTTGCATACAATTCTACCTTCAACCTTTTGGGAACTTCGTCGATCTTGCTCACTGATCTCCCCACTAGTGGGGAGATCAGTGATCTTGCTTTATCCGCAAGTAGTTATCTGGCATTTGTCGTAGATGGCAGTATACCGAAAGTCTGGGGGTTTATGAATGATACAATAATCAGGAAGTCAGCGGTAACGATCAAGGGATGTACCGCTAGAAAAAAAAAAAAAAAAAACTCTCTAGAGGGGGGCAAATGAGATTCCCTGCCTTTGAATGTGTTATTTGATATCCTTTAAAAGGCAGAGTTCACCGTGACGTCAAGATGACGTTAGTAAATGCAGAAAAATGAGAGAAACATAGCAATAAAAGTTTGGCGAAAATTAATTCCATAAATTGCCATTTTTAAATGTTTTTTTTCATAGAAGCCTGTATGGAATAATGTTTCTGATCATATATTGAATACAAAGGTAAAATCATTTTTACATTTCTGAGAAAACGACACTTTATGCAATTTACATAAATTATGGGGAGCTGCTCGCATGTGACGTCACTAAATAAAAAATTCGAAACTTTGAAACTTAATAACTTGGTTGGATTTGGTGGATTTTTCCCAAACTTTCATCAATATGTTTCTCTCATTTTTCTCCTTTTATTAAAACCAACTTCACGTCAGGGTGAACTTTGCCTTTAAGTCCTCCGTATTCTGAAGCTTGTTTGTGATCGATGATCGATAGTGCTAAATCTGATCAGAAAATAGATTATTTCAATATGTTTACTTTCAAATAAATATTATGCCATAATTGACCCAACATTTTAATCGAACAAATTATTTTCCCCGAGTCTTTTACAGTCTTTTACCTTTTTTCTGAAATCTCACTAAACTCCAGCATCTGACTATTGGTAAGTTTTTTTTGTTTTATTAATGACTTTTATTGACAAAACTAAACATATCAAAGCTTTTTTCTCTCTTTTAAACAAAGGTTACAACGTAATTAGTGAATTACATAAATTATAATTTTAATGTTTGATCAATACGTTAAACCACAACTGTCGTTTTATTACTTGCTAAACATTTTGGTATGTTGCGAGTTTGTCTCATGCACATTGAACTGATGAAGCTAATACATTGAGGGCGGGAGTACATCAAAGTCACTCGACAATGTTTTTTTATTATTTATTATTATTATTATTATTATTATTATTATTATTATTATTATTATTATTATTATTATTATTATTATTATTATTATTATTATTATTATTATTATTATTATTATTATTATTATTATTTCTTTCAATTGGAAACATTTTTGTACGATGCCTTTAAACAGAATCTTGGCAAACAGAAATGTCAGAAGATGATAACAACAATGTTCTGACGTAAGCAGGACACCCGATATTGTCAGAGGAAAGTGATAATACGAATATAGGTTTGGAAAAGTTTAGCACATCACTGACTAGAAGCTAATCTTGTCGTTACAGATGTTGCTATTGTCGGTGTTGTTTGTTTATACAGTTATTCTGGTTTACTTTCTCTTGTTATTGTTGTTGTTTTCGTTGTTGTTGGCTTCGTTTCAGTTGACTCTTATAAACTACCGTTGTTTTATCACTTTTATGTTTGTCGTTGTTCGAATACTTTTGTGAGTGTTTTTGTTATTGTTAAGGTTGATGTTCACGTTATTCTTAAGTTCATCATTTACCGGTTGTCCGGTTTGATATGCGCTATAGTTGCGGTTTCGTGAAAAATAAATAAGCCGTCCAATAAAACGACGGACTTTTCAATCAGTCGTTTGAGTTGCATTTATTTTTGTTTCAGTATGATTATAATCTCAGAGTATAACACCTATAGTGCCTTACAAAAGGAAATGTTCGGGTTGTGTATGATCCGGCGAGAAAGGGAACTTTAAACGTATTGACGAATTCTCCGAGTTCAAGAAGAAGCAACCTAATTTCAGGTTGGAAAATCTATAGGGACAATTTGTTTTTTAATATACTACCCGTCGAACTATAATGATGAAAGCCGGTACCCCGTGGCACAACGCCAGACAAAATAACACATAATACAGAATGCAATGATTCTTGTTAATGATTATCTGATAATTGAATAGGCCTACAAGAAGACAACATCTTCAATACTTGCAAGGGTGTGGGATTTGTAGGAAATTCTCAAATTATGTTGATTCCCATAACTATTAAAAAGATACTACATATTGGCAGATTATATTTTGTTTAAGTGTTATTTTTTTCCAGAAAATGTACTTGATTCCGTTTATGTCACTATTATTTGAAGTGTATTTGCTGGTATAATCGTTATTATCACCATCACCACCACCGCCATCATCATCATCATCATCATCATCATCATCGTCATTGTCGTCGTCGTCGTCGTCATCATCATCATCATCATCATCATCATCATCATCATCATCATCATCATCATCACTTTCTTTTCTTCTTCTTCACCATCTTCTCATCAGCACCATGATTACCATCACTGTCACTACGGTCATTGTCACCTCATTCTACAAGCACGTAACACAACCATCACCACCACCTCTGCCATTACTTCAATGACCATAACTCCCCCCCCGTCCCCGATCATGTTTTTCTTCCTGCTCATCATCTTTTTTCTTTCTCCCAATTTTTTTCTCTCCTCTCATTCACCACCACCACCACCA
>JZLH01S0098750.1:21283-32027 GCA_001188425.1 Eucidaris tribuloides
ATTAGTCTACAAAATTATACCATATTTCATTTGATGCGTGTGCATTTAGTGCAAAATTAATTTGTTTTTAAAAAATCATATCTTTGTCATAAACAACTGCCAAATATTTTTGATTATATGTTTATTTTACAAGATATGCGTAATTTCTTTGCCCTTACTAAGAAGTTAAACTTAGAAAACAACACGGCTGCCGTAAAAGACTACACTGTCTGTTACAGGAAAATATCCCTACATTTTACACTTGTACAAGTCTACTGCTAAAGCAAACATATTTATCGATCGATACCTCAAGCGATACTATCGTTTACAGTGTACTATTGTTAGAAGGCAGTTAGGACGTTGTTCGTGAAACGACTTAGGACAATGTCCTATCTTCCACCCAACTTTAGGATTTGTGCGTTAGGATAGTACTAGGATAGGACGTCGTTGTGAAACAGGCCCCTGGTGTACCATTCCAGGAACCCTATAGCCCCTCCCCCTGAGGATCATTCCTACCAAGTTTGGTCTAAATCCATTGATGTGATGTGAATTTTTCCCATAGGGCCCTACCCCCAAACTTTTGCCCCCCTTATGGGCCAAACGGGGCCACCCTGCGCATTTTCATGAGGAACATTTATTCAGCACATATAGAGGTATCTACACACAAAGTGGCTTAAATAAACTATTTCTGGATCTGGAGAAGATGATGTTTGAAAACTACCTACTTTGGCCCTTTTGGGCCCTGCCCCTGGGCCCCCAGGGGGGCCAGGTATACCATTTGAGGACCCTTGAATCCCCACCCCCTAAGGATCATTCCTGCCAAGTTTGGGCCAAATCCGATCATGCATTTTGAAGAAGAAGCTGAAAATGTGTAAAAGTTTACGCACGACGCACGACGCACGACGAACGACGCACGACGGACGAAAAGTGATCGCAATAGCTCACTTGAGCCTTTGGCTCAGGTGAGCTAAAAATGCCAACCCTGAGTAGTATTATCATCTTCACGATAATCATCATCATTATCATCATCATGATCATGATCATCATAATCATCATCCTCATTATCATCATTACAGTATTATTTTATAATAATTATGTAAAAAGTATTCCCAAAATAGTTACATTTGCATCAAATTTTTACTTCAATGCAAACTTCCCTAGCAGTACATAACAGTTTTGGTATTACTGTATGCTTGAGCACCTACGATGTAATCTTACACATACAAATGCCACAAATGAAACAAGAATTACTTCACATGAGGTAATCTCTAAAGGACATCAATACTGACATACAATAATATGTCTTTGTCTTTTGCTAGTTCTCTAATTCATCAGACAGATCTGAAAAATACTGAACTCCACTTAATACTACTCATTACACAACATGGAAATGTGATACATACAATACAAAGATTTCAACACAAGAAAATGTTAGCAACACACAGACAGACAAAACAGATAATCATTTATGATGTTAGTATGACAAGACTTTTTGAAATTGTTACTTATTAGTGCTGAGGCAAGAAAGATATTTCACAGTATTTCTGACATTGATTGCATTTCTTTATCAGGAAATGATAAATTTAATGGTAATAGATGGGTTTCATGTTTGCAAATTTCATGCGCACCAATCTGATAAAGATTTCTCTTCAGACAACCTGATAACTTGTCGGGCATAGTAACAAGTAATGCACGCAAGTTGCACATTCAGTATTGAAAAAAAATATTAGTAAAAACAGAAAAGAAAAAGTTTGTCACTAGGCTTGAAAAGATAAAATATCCACATTTTTTTAACACAATATGAAATTGTCTATTACTCAAAAGAGTTTAGTGAGCATATGCTCAAAGTACCCTTGATTCTATACGACATCTCGCAAGGCCTACACTATATCATCATTCAGTGTGGGGAACAAGACACAAGAATGTCTAGACTTAACTTTAAAATTTAATGTGACAACACACAAAACAAGAAGCCCCCCAAACTGTTGAAAACTCTTATAATTTATGAATAATCATAAAAAAAAAACCTATTCTGTCGAGCACGTAACTCGACAGAAGCGCACCAACGTTATGAGCTCTCCTCTCCCAGCTTGTCTGACTCGTATTGCTGTAGTTGCTTCATGAAGCCGTCATTCGGCCTCACAAACGGCCGATGTCTGCGAATTGCCTCTAGCGTCGTGCTGATCTTGGCGCCCTCGTCACGAAGTACGTATGCTACGACAATGGTCGTCGACCGGGACACTCCAGCGTTGCAGTGGACGAGGACGCGACCTCCGCTACTCCTGGCCCGGTCGATGAACTCGAAGGCAGGATTGAAAAATCTACACACAGAGAAAGTGGCAAAAATGATACAATATATCCCAGGCCTTTAACTCTGCTCGGTTGAAAAAGTAGCAGGAAATTAGGAGCAAAATTCTCTAAAAAGTAGAATTCAATAAATAAAATAATAACAACTATAATTCAATTCACCGAAGCAGGAGGAAAATACAATATTTATAAGTAGTGTTTGGGAAGAGTAACCCCAAAGAAAATGAAAACAAGCGGAATACGTGTAAAAAAAATTCTAAGACTGGCGAAAAAGTGGAAATCCGCAGAAACAAATTTTCCTTCACAAACAGGTGATGATGGTAGTTACTCTCAGCAACAACCTGTAAAGACTACTCAACTCCAAACAAATATTTAACCCATTGCAATGTTGTTGTTGTTTTTTTCTTGTAGGCAAACAAGGATTTTTAGGGGAAAAATAGGAAAATTAGGATCTTCATAAAAAGTAAGAAAAAGTAGGAAAAGTAGGACCAGTTGAAGTATATCCCTCTTACAAATTCCTGAAATCCATGTGCGAGGGAGCAATTCAACCGAAGGGAGGAGGGTATGAGAGGGGTATCCCAAGGTTTGGATTTTGTGTTGTTCTTCAATGTGGAATTGTGCATTCTGGTGCATACCCAAGAGGGTATTTTTCACCTTTATATCTACGGGCATTACTCCTGTGTTTAATTAAGTATTGCTCACTGGCATTTCATATAATACAATACCTATGATTTATTCACATGAATTTGATCACAGAAGACAAGATGTGTACTTCCCCCCCCCCCTTTTTTGTGTAGATCTTCCAGTTAAAGGTTAGTGACATGATTTGGAACACTTGAAAATGACTCAAGAACCAAATGAGTTGAAATATGTACCAACTATACACTAGCAGGAGTGGATCTTCCACCTAGGAGGATTTGTCTGTAATTTGTTTACTTAAAGAGAATCAAGCATAAACATAGGGGTATTTTAATTTTATCCGGGCACGATAATAAGCCCTATAGAGAGCCACACAGCAGGTTTCCCTGCTAAAAGTGATATTGACATTGTTCATTTTAGAATGAGTCAACGTTTGACAAGATTTTCACAGGAGAATCCTTGCATAGTTTTCTTGATTCTAGAGTAGTTTCAGCCCAAGTTGAGGACTACCCCCAATCATGTCATTTACCTTTAAAGACTGTGTCCATGATTTGAACAATATGAACTTATGGACCAACTTGGCTAAAATCATTTACAATGTAAAGATTCTTATAAATCTTCATCTCTCACAAATGCCTTGGGGCTGAAAACTCAGGTGCTGTGAAAATAACGCTGATATGATTTGATTGAATGCACATGTATACATATTAAGCCTTAAAAAAAAAAAATTGTTTGTTTCCGGAAATCCGCCCGTCCCTTTTTTTAGGTGCCGACAGAAAATTTTTTATGCCTTTTGAGAAAAAATAAAATATTTCATGCACAGCCCGTGTGTAAAAATTGGTCAGATCTGACCGGAAATAGCATTTAATATTTTTATTTTTTGGTGTCTCCTTTACTAATGCAAACCTTTTTAAAAATGAATAGATTCCACCGAAAAAAAGAACTGATCTGAATACGTTTCCAAACAAAAATGACAAAGCCAATGCGTGATGAATTCAACGGCGATGCCGTAACACATCGTTAAATATACGGTAGGGGATTTCCCCTACAAGCCTTTCTCCGTTCGCTGCAACACCCCGCTAAAACCACAAGGTAGAAGGCGCCTTCGTACTGTGCCGTACCGGTCGCGCGAAAGTCAAAACTGTGCTGCTTCACATCGCAGGGGGCGCTATGCCAATATCGTCCGTAGGCAGCTAGCTAGCTAGCATGCGCCGTAGGGGGAAATTAAAATTTTGAGTGGCAGCCCTGGTACATGGTGGCGATGGCGGCCCAGCGCTAGCGCAGTTCAGCTGCTAGACTGTGCATGGATCATACATACAAGATACGGTTCGTTTTTAAAACCAAAAGAACGTTATCAGAACATGAATGATTTCATAATTCTTGGTAATGTTCATCTTGTCAAAGATATTTGAGGATATTTTGAAGGTATTTAGTGAGATTCAAAGAGAGATTTGTGTTTGTATGTGATGCTTCTTGTCATGCATACATTGTAAGACAGAAAAAAAATCAGCTTGCAATTTTCGGGTAACGAGTATTGATTTTTTAACCCGGGACCCGAGGCGTTCGGGCGGGTACCCGGGTTTTAGTCCCGGCCTTAGTCGCAGTCGGCAAATTCATGCTCCCAGTCAGCAAAATGAAGGAAAGGGGAGAGAGAAAAGGGAAAATATGAAAGGGGAAGCCCCTCCAAGACTCTCCACAATTTATCACCAACCCAGGCGCTGTTCTATGGGGAGAGGTTGTGGGGCTGTGGGGGGGAGGGGGGGGGTCTCCCCCCCCGACAAAAAAAATCGGACAAGAAATGTTTCACATTAAAAATATTAATTAATAAACTGAAGCGATCTAACAAACACTTGAATATTAATAGAAAGAAGGTAGTATATGCAAATAAATTTTTCATAAATAATTTTTTCCTTCCATCCGTCCCAATTTTGTCAAACCATGTTACCCTAAACAAACATATTATTTTGTTTGGCCTTGTCCTAAACTGAATTTGACTTTTTTAACCATCAAACTAGTCTGACTGCCAGACCCGATTCTTGTTCCATCTACAGAATAATGAATACCTGCCAATGAAAGCCTACAAGGGCAAAAACTCACACCAGTGCAGTTTGACAATTATCAGACAATCATTGCTACAGCTGGACTCTACCTAATTTCAAATTAGTAGGTGAGAGCTACATCTAAATGTAGCATCTAAAACCTAGTCTAACATTATAAAATACAGCTCAAACAATGGCCCAATTTTCAAATGATTTATCATGTATATTTCAAAAACTTTTCGACTTTATTGTTGATACTGTATTTTTATGTACATGTTTATGCATCTTTAGTCTGATCAAATTCTGCCAGCAAATAAAAAAACATACTTGAAAGACAATTAAGTCAACATTGTGGATCTTCAATTCAAAAACAATTGCAAACTTTGATGTCTAGCTACATGTATTGCAATGAACATATTAAACCATCATACGAATTACAACTAGAGAAGTTTGACTGCGCGCAGTCAGATGGGTTATGCCTCCGCAGTTCCACACTCCCATCGCAATTGCTGTAATTTGAAAGCTTCAAGTATACATGTACTGTAGCAAGACCAATCTGATGAATAAGCCCTCATGTGACTCTTGAAAGTAACAGTAAAATCCAATAAGCGTTTTTAATGAAGCTCAATTCGGACATGAGGCCTTGTGACCATTTCGCACTTCTGACCTTTTCAACTCCAAAATCGAATCAGTACATTGCGTGCCTTAATTAGCTACTTCTCCCAAGTTAAACATCAAAATCGGACAGTCATACTGAGTTATCACTGTAACAAACCCAAATCAGACATATTTTAGGCCCCGTGACCTTTCGGCTCCAAAATCTAATCAGTTCATTGGTGCCTCATAATACATACTTCCACCAAGTTACATCAAAATCCGACAAGACATTTTCAAGTTATCGCGGTAACAAGCCCAAATCAGACATATTTTAGGCCCGGTGACCTTTGACCTTTGAGATCCAAAATCTAATCAGTTCATTGGTGCCTCATAATACATACTTCACCCAACTTACAAGAAAATCCGAGCAGCCGTTCTCAAGTTATTGCAGTAACGAGCCCAAATCAGACATACTTTAGGCCCGGTGACCTTTGACCTTTGACCTTTCAGCTCCAAAATCTAATCAGTTCATTGGTGCCTCATAATACATACTCCACCCAAGTTACATCAAAATCCGACAATACGTTTTGAAGTAATCGCGGTAACGAGCCCAAATCAGACATACTTTAGGCCCGGTGACCTTTGACCTTTCAGCTCCAAAATCTAATCAGTTCATTGGTGCCTCATAATACATACTTCACCCAAGTAACATGAAATTCCGACAGGCTGTTTTCATGTTATTGCGGTAACGAGCCCAAATCAGATATATTTTATGCCCCGTGACCTTTGACCTTTGACCTTTCAACTCCAAAATCCAATCAGTTCATTGGTGCCTCATAATACATACTTCCACCAAGTTACATCAAAATCCGACAAGGCGTTTTCAAGTTATCGCGGTAACAAGCCCAAATCAGACATATTTTAGGCCCGGTGACCTTTGACCTTTGAGATCCAAAATCTAATCAGTTCATTGGTGCCTCATAATACATACTTCACCCAACTTACAAGAAAATCCGAGCAGCCGTTCTCAAGTTATCGCAGTAACGAGCCCAAATCAGACATACTTTAGGCCCGGTGACCTTTAACCTTTGACCTTTCAGCTCCAAAATCTAATCAGTTCATTGGTGCCTCATAATACATACTTCACCCAACTTACAAGAAAATCCGAGTAGCCGTTCTCAAGTAATCCCAGTAACGAGCCCAAATCAGAAATGTTTTAGGCCCGGTGACCTTTGACCTTTGACCTTTCAGCTCCAAAATCTAATCAGTTCATTGGTGCCTCATAATACATACTCCACCCAAGTTACAAGAAAATCCGTATAGCCATTCTCAAGTTTATCGCGCAGGTAACGAGCCAAATCAGATATATTTTTTTTAGCCTGTGACCTTATTGACCTTTGAGCTCCAAAAAGTTATGGAAAGTTATGCCACCTCTGGCAAGATATGCATAAAGAAATATCACCCTGGAATTACCACTATGAAGGAGTACATAAAATAGCCCAGATCTACACACAATAATCTATGGGAGGAAATGGGCCAGGTGAATCCAGTCAACCTGAGTGCTCATAGATTTTCACTGTTTCAAAGCACTAAATAATCATTTTGAAATACAATTTTTTCAGAGAGCCCTTCATTTTTAAACCTTATCAAAGACACTTAGAACATGAAGGATCATGTAGCTCACATTTTTTTTTTCAAACTATGTTCATTGTTAACTTGTGTCTTTAAAACTGACAGTACTTACTTGGTAATATTGACTTCCGGGAGGTCCCAGATGGGTAGATTCTTGTAGTCAAAATGGTCCGGGTAGACGTTATTTAAACTGGCTACATTTAATATATGGGAGATGCTGTGCTCCTTTAAAATCTCAAGGTTGTAGGCCACATCACAGGAGGCTGAAACAGAAAAAAGTAAATGAGTAAACAAGTAAAGAAACAAGTAAACAAGTAACCTAGATAAGCTAAAAACCGAGAGTCATCTGGGAATGATCATTTAGTCATGTTAAATGTTTGTAGAGTTTATGATTATTTATAATTTACAAGAAAAATATTTATTTGTCAAATCAAAGTAATAAATACATCAAAGTTTATAAAATTTAAATCATTGTTTATAATCAACCCTAACACTGACCCCATACGTTAGAAAAGGAGTTGATTTGAAAGAATTTTAAACTATTCGGAACTCTTGAACCTTTGATTTTACCATCTTTTCAAACACAGATTGTAAACAATATATTACCTTGATGTTTCATTATTTTTTCTACCTTTTTATCACATGACCAACTTCTTACATGCATTTTTTTGTTGGGGGGGGGGGGGAGGAGAAATTTGAATCACTGATTATTATTATTTTTCTTTTTTTACCAGGTTTTTGTTTTAATAGAAGAACGTTGAATGTTGAAAGGTTAAAATGGTAACATGTACCAGCTGAACCCTTTTGGTCCATAGAGCCACTGAAGTGCATACAAAGTTAATAGAGTTCAAAGTCATGGGACATAGAGGATAATATTCACTCACACAGGAAGAGATACGGTCTCACTTCCACTATCTGCAGGTCCGGTTCGTAGTCGGGGACGAATCCAAACTCCATGTTACTGCTACTTGGTGGGGAAACTGAGGGCGCTACAGTAAACATTCCTGATCCATCGCGGGTCTCTACGACACAGCTACCATCTTGTCTCCTCACGCACGTATCAACCTTCTTCAGTTTCTGGCGGGAAAAGTCAGCGATGTCTCCGAGGAGGCTCATGAAGTCTTGAATCTAATACCGTATGTCTGGAATAGCAAATGTATGAGAAGAAAACAAATATCTCAAAACTTATCTGCTTATTACTTTCTGTGTGAGTCTGTGAAGACATTGTGGCTTGGATCAGGCCAGACTGGCTTCTCAATAACAAGATCCCTGGTTTGAATCCTGCTGCGATGTTTGTGTCCTTGGGCGAGACACTTTATCTGCATTACCTCTCTAAAAATAAATCCAGGTAGAAATATCACATGCTTCGCTCAGCTCCGGTGTTAGATCTAAATAGAATCACAATAGATCTAGCCTTTTTTCGTTTCATAACATTATGATTTAATAGATTAAATATGTTCTCGTTTCTGAGAAAAGAAGACAAACTGAAAGTTTGGCAAACCTGTACTTTAGGGGAACGGACAATGTAAGTACAATATAAGTTCTAACGTAAATACCGTTCAAAATTATTCTGGGCATGTTCTTGCATACCAGCTCTCTCCAATCCTTGTTCATTTGATGAAAATAAAGTAGATCTACATTTTGGATGAAAATATTGGGCCAAAAACATGAGTGGTCAGCGACTTTCGTATACGGCAGTGTTCATGCTGCGCGAACTAGCGCAGTACATGGAATCCGGACAACTCGACCCTCTACCCTGGATCACCTGCCGGCCACCATGCACCAGCGAGTTATCCATAATCCAGGGTACAGAGTCCAATTGTCTGAGGGTCGAGTTGTCCGGATTCTATGCACCGCGTAAGTTCGCGCAGTGTGAACACTGTCGTATACGAAAGTCGATGACCACTCGTATTCTTGGCCAATATTTTCGTCCAAAATGTACTTTATTTTCATCAAATGAACAAGGAGTGGAGAGAGCTGCTAGCTGGTATGTAAGACAGTACAGGCGCACGTCCAATATCGGAGATTCTCTCCAATTTCGGAGAGACTCTCCAATATCGGAGACTTTTTCTGCTCTCCAATTTCGGAGATAGTCTCCAATATTGGAGACTTTTTTTGTTTATTTACCTTGGCGCAGCAGGGGTCATGTTATCGCAACTTAGGAATGTGATATTCAGAATCCTTGAGGGATTTTACCCCACATGACCGTCTACTTTGAAAATTCACCGTCTTCTTACCAAGTTATGATCGATTGTTTACATTTTGCAGCAGTTGTCGATAGCAAAGTTGCTGATGGTATCGATTACCAGCATAGTTCATGAATGTTGTCATTATCAATGTTATTATTCTTATAAATCATTAATAAATTTGTATTAGACTCTATGTAAATCCAGATCTAATTGTTAACACCACCAGGACCTCAGTGGGATTGGTCTCGGAAAAAAAAATACTCCGATATCGGAGATTTTCTTTGTGCCAAGTTTTGATGACCCCATTAAAAGTCTCCAATATCGGAGAGTCTCTCCGAAATTGGAGAGAATCTCCGATATTGGACGTGCGCCCGTACTGTAAGAACATGCCCAGAATGATTTTGAATGGTTAGAACTTAAATTGTACTTGCATTGTCCGGTCCCCAAAAGTACAAGTTTGCCAAAAGTTTCACGTTGCCCAGTATACTCAGCCCACACGTTTGCGCAACCTCTCGATCTATGCGGTACGGCGGATAGCGGCTTGCAGTTGCAGCATGCATGCGGGCCCCGCGTGGCCGTGGACCCGGCGAGCAGTCGCGACATGATACCGGTACAGTCACAATGACTCATGCGACTGACTCGACTCTCGAGAGTCGAGTGCAATATGCTGGGCCAATTAATTAATTAAACCTCTACGGAAATTGGGTCAAACGTTAGACCTTTTACACAGATACAACTTTCAAATTGCATACATTTGACCCACCATGGTATAACCCCATAAAAATTTATATCAATAATCAATATCAACAACAACGAACACCAATCACTTACTCGTTTCTAACTTGGTGACAGCAACCATTCATTCATCATCCTACCTTTGACTTTGTACTACACTTATTACACAGGCCAGCTAGCAAAACATACACGTCACACTGTCTCGCATTTTACCAGTCGTTTATTTCAGTACATGTGCGATAAAGCTTTCACTTCAGTAACAACCCCGCACATTGGTGGTGATCCCGGGGGAACAGGGGAACGTGTCCCCCGGCCCACTTCGAATATTCGGGGGGGGGGGGTCGTTCCCCCTCGATTTTTACAACTTAATATTTGTTTGTTTGTTTTTTCGATTTTGTTACCATTTTTTTTTTAGATTTTGTTATCAGCAAACCTAAATGAAGGGTGTGAAGGGGATTTCCCTTTTAAACAACATAGGGCCTATAGGCCTATGTGTCCTCGGGGCGTTTTTCCCCCACGCGAGAGTTTTTTTATTTCGCCTTCGGTGTTTCGCGCCCCCCCCCCACTCATCACATGAAATCTCCGCCCCTGACCCCAAGGAGCACTAAACCCGCTACCCCGCCCGTA
>JZLH01S0098761.1:7267-22584 GCA_001188425.1 Eucidaris tribuloides
CTGACAAGAGAATTACGTACATACTGTTCGTCCGACTTGACATTTACCTGTTATGGGATAATAGGCTGTTCAATGAGAAATGAATTTCAATTATGTCCATAATGCCCATCTGGCTGAGTTGCAGTGAATTTGATTTGTAATTGTCTATTCCCCATGCAGGTCATGTACCAGTCATCTCTAAATGTCTCCAAATGTAAGATTAGAAATGCAAATGTTAAATAAGTAATAAATACAACAAATGAATATATAATCAATAAAATTGAAAGTAAAGAAAGAACAATATTTGAATAATTAATTAATAAAAATGCAGTCACACCAAACTTTAAGAATGAGGAAGTACGTTATTTCCTTTTACTTTCCATTAGACGGAAAAGCAGTCGTCTTAAAATATGAGAAAGGGAAATATAGGATAAATGAACCATTAAATTGGAAATCAAGTTGTTCCCATTATCTTTACTTTGATGGTGTGAAAAAATGTTTCATAAAGAATACCTGATTGTCCGCAAATTTGTTACTATGTGAAGATATACACAACCTTGCTGTAAATAGCATGCCAGGAGATTACTCACGTGTAGTGACGTTCAAGTCAGAATGTATTGCATCTAACAACTGCAAGTGCAACCCCCCCCCTTTTTGTTTACATTCGCTGAAAAGAAAATTAAACATAACTAACGCTGCAAGCACAGATTATTAATGAACAAATTTATATCACAATTTTAATGCATTTTTCCATCTAATAATCTGCTTCCAGATGCTGCAATATTTGATTATATATTACTTTACACTACCATCCTTATCCCCACTCTCTTCCTGTTCCTCCTCCTCTTTTTTTCCCTCTTCCCCTCTCCTCTTTTCCCTTTGTCTGGATGGTGACTGACTGCTGTAATGAATTTAACACAGCAGCATGTCAAATTAAAACATCACGCACCGCTGTTCCCTTTGTTATTGTAGTTGAAATTCTCCGCGCCGTTTATTAAACAAAGCTTTTGACACCTTTCAACCGTCGCTTGTGTACACATTCCACCCGGGAGAGTTGCGAGCGGCCAGCATTAAATAACGCATAACATGTTGCCGTAATGAGACCAGCACAGCACATCTGAGCCGAGCTATGAGAATGAGGGCGTCTACCATCCTGGTGCTTATGCGCCGTTCCGGCTTAATACGATTTTGATAATACTGCTCAAATCGCATCACAGCCCGGCAGGGACCTTCCACTTTACGCCATCGCCGCGCGGCTTTTTATGTGGCGAATCCTGGGCCACGTTCTATAGATATTTATCGCGATTGCTGCAAGGTGTCTATGGTAAATCTCTATTTTGACAGTCTGGCATCTTACGTGGATAGTGTTAGGAAATATATCCGCTCGAATTGCAGAGAATGCAAATATTTGATCGCAGGAATAGCTTGATGGTATTTGCTACAGTCTATCAAAACATAGCATTAAAGTGAATCTCATGATCAACAGTGAAACAGCTTTGATTCGGCATACAGATTGCGTTTTGAATAATCAAACGGCCTTGAATATGTAGGCTTTAATGCGTATTGTGTGTGTGTTGTATGTCTTTGCCTTTTCTTTTTATGCATGGTCTAAAAATTCTTAAGGAAGGACATCACAATTTCTAATGTTTTTTTATGCGCCTGCCGCCAACCGAAGTTTGCCGGAGGCATTATGTTTCGGTTGTTCCGCTACCGTTATTCCGTGCCTGTGCCCGTACCGTATACCGGAATCTCGATTACGCCGTGACTACTTGAGAAGCCCAAATCGATTTGATCTTGATGTAACTTGAAGTGACAGTATGTATTACTAGCCACCAATGATATGAATATGGTATTTTGCGAAGCTGAAAGGTCAAAGCCGTCCCAACAGGTCACTCTGAGTCCTGTGAACGTCTGAATATTCAGCTCTTAAAGTTACCGCTCGGAATCACTTGAGAAAGCCGACAGTACAACAAACAATGGTTCTGGGATGCTCATATTGTAACTTGGTGCTGGAGTATTAGTATTATTGAAGCGCCAATACACAATTGGTAACTTCTGAGTGATATATCTGGTACGGCCTGAGTAAAAGTTATCATATCGAGACAAAGTGTCACCTGCTGGTCTCTTTAAGTTATGTACTGGATTTGGGCTCGTTACCGCCATAACTGTGAGAGCGGATCTGATCAGGTGCTGAGCGTGGTCGAATGGTTGTTCCATGTAACTTGCGGACAGTAGTAGTATTAATGAGCCCACCCAGCATGAACTGATTAGAGTTTCTGCGAGCTGACAAGGTCAAAGGTTCAAAGGTCACCGGCCTTAACATATGTCTGTTCAGCGGGGCTCGCGAATTTTACACGATAACACATTGAGTTAGTGGCTAGATCGCAAAAAATGTTCTTGTCAGCTTGAGGTAGAATATAAAGTACAATCGATTATATGACGCCACCAATGTATTGAATTGACTCTTATGGAGATATACAAAGGACAAAGTGCAACTCGCCTTTTCACTCGGGACGTAGAATATGTCTGACTTCGTCCTCATACCGCCGATCTACTGAGAGCGCTCCAATTCACCGCATTTTGAAATATATCTGTGGAATTTTGATGTAACTACGACAAGTAACAACATAGTACTATGGCCACTTGAATCTGTGATATAATATTCTGAGTGAGCTTAATGTGGATACAAATGGTCAGAGGTCACGCGCACTTAATGGATTTCTTTCCTTCGATTCTTGAGTGTGTTGTGTAGTCTGAAGGTTTTGAGCTCGGTTTACGCTCGACTACCCTCTCCCTTTGCCGCCGGAGCAACCGTGTTTTGCCTGTTTATGTTTACATTTTCGGGGCTGAAGCGTGGTGGTGAGTATTTATTATGAGCCCAATGAAACTGATGAGATTTTTTAGTTAAAAGGTCAAAGTCACCGCCGGCGCCCAAATATTTTGGCATTGCGGCTGAGAACCTCAATATTACGCGTGATTTAATAACTTGAGAGCGGGTTCTCGTTCGCGATTATTATGTGCTAACTAGCTACACCAAGTACTTACTATGAGCACCCAATGTAAGCTCATTAGATTTTGGAGCGGAAAGGTCAAAGGTCAAAAAGGTCACGCCGCCTTAAAACGTACTGATTTGTGCGCCGGGTTACCGCCGGATATACTGAGAACTGGCGGTGTTGAATTTATCGATGTAACTTGGAAAGTGATTGGGGAGGAACTTGTTATTAAATGGGTTTGACAATAGAACCCAGCTGAGTAGATTTTGATTGTTCCAAAGCCGTGAGAAGGTGAAGTCACCGGGCTAAATATGTCTGAGTTTCCCGGTGCTCGATTACTGCCACGTTTGGGATAACTTGACCGCGAAGCAGGGTAATCTAATCGGATTATATTGTTAAAAACTGTCTATATTGGTGTTGTGAAGTAAGATGGGTATTGGATTGGGCATTACAATGACATTTTCAATGTGAACGGTCCAAGCTCGTTACCGTATGCACCTGTCATTCGAAAAGTTTGGAATTGACGCGGAGGTGCAGGAGGCAAAATACCCCATCGGGCACTATTTTTTTGCCGCAAATGCAGGGTGACCGAATTGTATCTATTGGGAAGACAGGAAAGTGAAACGACAAATAAACACCCTAGAATACAAAAGTTTGGAAAGTTACACTGCCAATGGCAAGTTATACATGAATAAACAAGAATACTCGGGGCGAGTTTTATTAACCTAAGTGTACACACAATAAGTCTATGGGAGGAAATGGGCAAGTGAATCTGGTCAACTTACGATTTTCACTTTTTTAAAGCACTAAATAATCATTTTGAAATACAATTTTTTCAGGGCTTCATTTTTAGACCTCATCAAAGACACTGGTAGCATGGGGAGTCATGCGGCTCAGATTTTTTTAACTGTGGTAAATGTTAGCCAATACCTTTAAGGAACAATATTGACAGAGATGTACTGAAGAAAAAAAGATTGACGGTTTGATGCATGAGATGCTTTTTGGGTGAGAATTGGTGTTAAAATGTTGGTCAAGGTAAGATCAGAAACGTTTACAATTTACCCTTGCTGTAGCAGCAACTGGTTTGCCAGGCCTATTCTGAGAAAAATATTGACTCAAATATACTGATGAAATTAGATTGACTGTTTAATTCATGAGATGCTTTTTGGGTGAGAATCAGTGTTGAAATGTCGGCCAAGGTGACATTTACAAAAGTAACCATTACCTTTGGAACATCTGATTTGGAAGACATATGTATTCAGAGAAAAATATTGATACAAGTGAAAATGGATTGACTGTTTGATGTAGCATTTACACATATGCACAAAAAATATATTCTCAGCTCTTTTGTGGTGAAATATATTGTAGGTTAAAAGCAATACATAATGTCGAACTGGTCTATTTTCATAGCAGCTGGTCAAGGTTTACAATTCAATTATAATTGTGCATTTCATTCAACATGATAAATTGATTAGTAAGAAATCCAAACAGTGAAATAAATTAGCATACATACTGTTCGTCCATCATTTGTACCTCTTCATCGGATAATAGTTCCAAAGAGATGATTCAATTATGTCCATAATCCCATTCTGCTGAGTTTGCATGTTGATTGATTGTCTCTTCCCATGCAGCGATACACTTACCAGTCATCTCCTAAATGTACTCCAGATGTAATATTAGAAATGCAAATGTAAATAATATTAAATCAACAAAATGAATATATACAATCAATAAATTAGAAATTAAAGACAGAAACAATATTTAATAATTAATTAATAAAAAATGCAGTCACACCGAAACTTGGAAGATATGATTAATTACGTTGAATTTTCTTGACTTACATTAGTACTTAGACAGGTTCTTCGTGTTAAAGAGTAGTGCGAGGAAGAGAGTTAGTAGTAGGGGGGGATTAGAGAGCGTGGGACCATTGAAATTCGGGGATGTGAGGAGATGTGTGCGGACGTTGAGTGTGGTATTGATTGCTTGTGTCGAAAATAAAGTGTGCGAGTGTAGATATTGGGGCGATCACGGTGGGTCCGAATGCCGGCCCAAATGGAGTGACTATTGATACATGCTTAACCTTGCTGAAATGGAGGGCGATGGCTTACAGGATTTAGACTGTAGTGACACTCAGAATGTATTGCCCATGTTAACAAACTTGCCCAAAGTGCACCCCCCCCCCCCTTTTTTTACATTTGCGCCTAAAACATAAAATTAAACTAAACATAAAAACTGCATGTGCACAATTTATTACAATGACAAATTATATATCAAATTTAATCATTTTTCCGTCTAATAATAATGCTCCAGATGCGTGAAATTTTGATTAATATATATACTTTACACTACCATCCTTACCCACCTTCTTCCGTCCCTCTCCCTCTTTTTCCCTCTCCATCTCTTCTTTTCCTCTTTGTCTGGGGTGACTGATGTGTAAATAATTTTAACATCAGCATGTCAAAATTAAAAACATCACCGCTTTCCCATTTGTTTTTATTGAAAATCTCTCCAGCGCCGTATTATTAAATAGCAAGCTTTACACCTTTCCAGTCACTGTGTTTACACCTTCACTTCGCGAGACGTTGACCGAGCGGAGCCATTATAAGCATACATGTTTGCCCTAATTGAGACAGAAGCAATTCTGACACCGAGCCTATGAGAATTGGGTCACCATCTGCGTGTATGGCCACGTTCGGCCTTTAATTTGAACGCTCAATCGCATCACAGCGCGACGCAGGGACCTTCACTTTACTGCATCGCCGGCCGCTTTTAATGTGGCGAATTCCCACGGCATAATCTATAATACTTTCGATTGCCAATGCTTCTATGATAAATTATTTGACAGTCCTGGCTCTACTAGGTGTAAGAAATATCATCCGTGCGATTGCCAGGAGAATACAATTTGTTTTGGAATGCGAGGGAGTGGTGAGGATAGATTGTGCACATATGTAGCAGTCGTATCGCAAGAAATGCGAATTCAAAAAGTGGATTATACAAGTGAACATGCTTGATTTCGCAGTACGATTTGTGGGCTGATAATCTAAGACAGCTCGGTGGATAATAGATGCTAGGCGTTTAATTGGTTATTTTGTGATGTCTGTAATGTTTTGTTTTACTTTACATCTGTCTAAATATGCGAGAGACATGCACAAATTTAATGTCTTTTTTGCTTTCAAATTGCAAAATTAAATGGAAAGTTCCTATGAAATTAACTTGTAGACGTATCTGCAACAGTGAACAGAATCTAAGAAAATTAATCTATTCACCAGTAGTTTAATTGAGAAATGATGATTTGAAAATGAATGCAAAATGAAATTAAGTTGTGCTCATTCTATGTTTCCTCTACTCCACACACACGCACACGCACACGCACACGCGCACACGCACACGCACACACACACACACGCACACGCACACGCACACACAAACAAACACACACAAACATGCTCAAGCAAATGCCACATACCTAGACATACATGTATAGCATTACTCTGAAAAGTTAGTACTTTCCCCTTTTCCAATAAATCATGTCCTCTAACAAGTACAATATGACTGACTAGACTGCAGTCTACTGTTTCCCATGCCTACTCCTGATCATAGATCCAGTTAAATTAGCAAAAGTATCCGATGAATCGTATATTCCCCACGGGAATTCTTTCTTGTACATTCCATGCGTGAATTGGACAGGATTATTCTGGATTTACGCTACTCTCTCCAATTTATCCTGGGTATTCAAATATTCGATGAGAAGCCCCGCATCCTCCTGCAGCAGCATAATTCATACAAGCTCGGTCGTGACTTTTATGAAGCGACAGCTTTGCACCCAAACCTGCATGTCTGCGAACGCATCGTTTGTGCATTATAATTTGGGTCTGAGTAAATTTACTCATAGCTGGTGCTCGGGTGGAGGAATGTCATTAAAATTAATTGTGGTAGTATGTTAATGAAATTAAATGTTTGCTCCACTCTTAAATGAAAAATGTACCTACACTTGAAATAATATATACTGTATGTGTATAGTTGATCATAAACTTAAGTAGACACAAAGGTACTGAAAAGATTAATTTGAGTGATGTTTTGTCATAAATTGCAATGATAAAACAGTTTCTTTCTGACCACTCATTTTGTAAAACATTTTAACTAAGAAGTTTTATTACTGATGAAAACAGAACTCTACATAGCAAATTATCACTTAAGTGTTAATGAATATAAAACATATATCAAGATGCAAAATAGCAAAACTAAATGAGGGTTATACTATATCTACATTTATCCCTAGATAACAGAAGATGGATCACCATTAATTAGAGTAGATTTTTTGGTGCAATAACTGGTTATATGTTCAAGCAGTATGCATTGATATACTAAAAATATGAATTATTCCATATTTTTAGTGTAATAAATTACTCGTTCCTCATGAGTGTTTTTTTTAATCATATAATTCTAAATTGTTGAGGTTTTCGAATTTCACCCCAATACAGCAGATATTTATCAAACTCCTTTTCTGAAGAAATCTATGCACCTGCATCTGATCTTCATAGTAAGCCGAGGTATATCCCATTGATCAGTGTCCATCCACCATGAGTTAAAGTGATAGGCTAACATTGTGGAGCTTCAATTTAAAAAATTGTCAAATTTTGATATCTGAACTACATAGTAGTGTTCATATGGACAAATAAACACCCTAGAATACAAAAGTTTGGAAAGTTACACTGCCAATGGCAAGTTATGAATGAATAAACAATTAGTACTCGGGGCAAGTTTAAATAGCCTAGATCCACACACAGTAAGTCTATGGGAGGAAATGGGCAGGTGAATCTGGTCAACTTACGATTTTCACTTTTATAAACCACTAAATAATCATTTTGAACTACAATTTTTTCAGGGCTTCGTTTTTAGGCCTCATCAAAGACACTGGTAGCATGGAGAATCATGTGGCTCAGATTTTTTTAACTGTGGTAAATGATAGCCAATACCTTTAACAGTAAACTATCATAATTTTGTATCACTGCCCTGTAATAAGTTTCACCTGCCCATTTAACATGCTACCTTTCTTCCACGGGTGAACACATGTCAGCGATTTTACCGCAAATGCGTCAGTCCACGATGACACCTGTTCGCCGTCGTCGTGTATACGACAAATTGGCGGATCATCTCGTTGGAAGTCATTCACTTCATATGTCAAGGATAACTGCTATCGTCAGGTTATCATTGACATTTACCCATAAATCATCTGGATTAAAGACAATATTTCCCCGCGCTAATGCCCGTTGATTTTGCGCTGACGTCATAGCGCAAGGTGACCGTCATCGATACGGCACTAGTGAACTTGTTGTGTTGAATTAGTTTGGATATCTGTCAAATTGAATTTTGTCATTTGTTGATCGTATAATTTGCTTGTATGACAAGTTGTGTCAAATTATATTTTACACAGCTTAGAATATAGCTTAGTCATTTTTCAAATTCTGGAACAAGCAATATGTAGATAATAGTGCTGACACATCATATTCAGTGGACCCAGCAATTGCTATAGCTGCAGCTATTTACACACACATTTCTGTAACAGCTACCCCATATAACCCAGTGGATGTGTCCATTTTGGTATTATGCATAGCAATATAGAACATTCCATTTAGACAAAGGGATAGGAAATGGGTGCAATGGATCCCAAGTTAACAGTTTTTGAACATGGTACAATTACACATGACTATATGAATTCCACTTTGTTTAGAACTACTTGTAGCTCATCTGACCTTTATTATAGTCCTATAGATTTGAAATAATTCATTCATAACTTGTACTATTTGTATTTTATTATTATCAGTCACCATGTATCTTACACTATAAGAACATGTATGTTGTTACTTAAAGGCAGGGGATCTCTTTTGCATGCCTAAAAATTAACATTGTGTAAATACAATGTCACTTAGAAGAATATGCCATCTGGGACCCTTAAGCAATATATAGGAGCTAAAAACTCAGTTTTAGTTGAATTATAGTGACCGTTAGACTCAAATTTGAATTTTTCTCGTGAGAAAAAAATTCCTACCATAGAACGTACACTAAACGGCTATTGTTTTTCTTTTGCATTTTTCAAATTCTAGGCAATCACTGACCCCCAGATGTCACAGACATGCCCTTCATCAATAACCAAAGGGCATGGATTATCTTTTCCTGGTCTGCGGGGATGTTTGCAAATGAGATCCACTGCCTTTAACTGTCAATTATATACAATATTTCTGGTTTTCTGTTATATCAGCAACCATCATTAGGGTTTTGTAGCCTAACCCTCTCACTATCCATAGACTTGGAACATAACATCCTGAGAGTGGTTTTGAAAATATTCATTTTCATTATTGTTCATTTGTAGGAAAGCTGTAAAAAAATTGTTAATCACATGTTGTATTATGTTTCACATGCCAGAATGTGACTAATTCCATTATTCAAGTTTGTTTGTTTTGTTTATTTTTGGTAAGTGTGGAAAACGAATGTTTGAATTGTATGAGGAACACCAAATATGCCACACTGTCAGACCCCCCTCCCCCCCGAAAAAAAACTCTCTTATACATGTGATTTTATTCACAATTTAGATATTAACTCAACACTTATGTTTTTTTCCACAACAGTAAATGGTTAATTCATTACACAATATTTATTTACTTATTTCTAAATGCATACTTAACTCATTGAAAAATGCAATCCATATTGTTACGCTCAATTGGTACAGTGTGTATCTGTGTTGTACATAGATCACCCTAGTTCAGGATGACTAAATCTTAAGCTATAAGGATTAGTCATACCACAGAGGAATATATCACCACACAAACAGACAATTGGTCTGTCTGATGTCTGTGTGCCACATGTTTGTAACATGTCACGCTTGGGTGCAAATGATACGCTTTGTTCAGGTTTACGTTTTTTTCCCTGATATAGTTTGTGAAATGATGTTGAAATACAGTAGGACTGCATATTTCTGCTACCCCCCCCCCCCGCCCATAACATACATTCATATTGCTCTTGTGTGTGTGTGTATGTGTGTGTGTTGTGTGCATGTGCTAGTACATGTATGTATTTGTGTTCTTATTTTGTATGTATGTGTATTTGTGTCTAATTCAACCATACAACATATTCACATCTCCAGTAGACGTTTGATTGTTGCTAAAATACCTGCATGAACATCTTTTAAAGCTAACATTTATAAGTGAATTTGTAATTTAGTAATTATTATATCAAAGAAATATCAGTGTAGTAAATTAAGACCAGGTTGTCAATTTGTTACTCATTTTCGTTTGTCACACACACATACACACAAGCACACACGTACATGTACACACACAGAGTCACACACACATGCACACACACAGTATGCATAATCATACGTATACTCGGATACACACAGACCTCCACATTCATACAAAGACACACATGTGCTTATCACTTGGGTAGGCGTACTCCCACAACATACATTACAACACACACACCATTACCAGTGCAACGGGCATTGAAACCGATGACATCCATTTTCCATATGAATTTTAAACACGACAAGCGATGGACACAACACAATATGGATACGCCATCAACTTAACCGCGATGACAGTCTGGAATTTTACTTAGAACCGATGACATGACAGAGACCTGTTGAACTGGATGACACTACCCTATAATGCAGAAAGCCATGATAATTTGGGACTATCTGCCAAAGTGTGGAACCGATGACGTCATCGTTGGGTTGTGTTCATCGGTTTGTACAAGTAACATTTCATTCGTATGTCATCGGTTTATTGCGTGCTCGTGTAGCACACACACACACACACACACACACACACACCACACACAACACACCATACACACACACAACACTCCACGAGCACATCCACACACAGATCCCCATCACATCGACACAACATCACACAAACCACACACACATACACACACAGCACACGCACACACACACACACACACATACTCACACACACAATCAAACAATCAGGCTGATTCAGATATATGTGTATAGATTATTTCAGTTTTATTTTTTAAATTTGATGTGTCTGACGTGTTTATGTATATCTGCTAATTCTACCCCCTTGAAGTCTATATATGATATATCACAGGATGGGGTTATAGAGAATGTTCGTTATATTACAATCAAATCGTCTTCAGTGGATTAAATAATAGCATCTTTTGACATCTAATCTTTACTATATTGAATAGCAATATAGACATTTTAATGTACATGGGCAATACACATGTTGCTTTGCAGGGATATATTATAACCAGAAAACTACTTTGACCTGTAGTAACACCTTTCAGTTACTCTCCACAAAACAGGCAACAGGATAAACTTTTCACCACCTTTCAATCCCCATCAATGCTACTGGCATCTCGAAAGATCCACAACCTATCCCCCTTTGTTTAACGACAACAAAGCTACAGAACGTAAAGACAAGAATGTCGTTCGTGCCGAAAACGGCTGTCACGGGGGGCTTGGAATGATTCACAGCGTTTCGACAGAAGCGTTGCGTGAAAGGTGAGAAGCGGAGGATATCCCCCGTAGTACGCTGTGAGGATATCTTGACTTTTTGTTGTCCGAATTAGTCATAATCCATAAGGGAGAGATGCACGTAGAGTAATCCAATATACTGATAATAACTTCTGGTGTATTGATATCAGTTATACTCTACTCCAGAGAGAGATGACATTTAATAGAAGAAATAATGTCTTATTTTCATTACAGGTTGTTTGCCCATGTCTAGGGAAAAATTAGTTATTTCCATTCTGATTTTTTTTTATCTTATCACATTTACCTACCCTACTTCTTTTGTTAGCCATGCACTATGTGTATTATTTTGAAATTAGCAGTGTTCAAAATATTTATAATTTGATGTATTTTCATCATGTTAATTTTTTCATACTTTGAAATCTCTTCATTAGTTTGACGTTTGACCTGAGAAAATATCCATATGCTGAATGTTTACAAGGGAATAAGATATGAATGGTACATATGTCCAGTTTGCATGAAATATTATGATAAAAAGAAACATTTTGTTTTTTTGTGCTCTTATCAAGTGACCAACATATTCTGTATGTGGAAATATAAGATTTCACTTCATTTCTTTTTGTGAGATAATTGGTCCGGAATAAGGTGATGGATATTTCGGGATGAAAAAAAAACACTGTGTGCCTTTAAGGTTTAACTAGAAACAGGTGTTAAATTTATAATACAGAATTACAGACATAAAAACCAGCAATAATAGCATAATGTGCTATCAAAGCATGCTTATAAACTGCTTTCAGCCAAGCTTCATTTCACCCTTAAACTAATTTAGACCCAGCTATAAAAATGATGCCATCAGGAAAATGGGCAAACATCTTCCTACTGAAAGCAGAATTAAGAGACTGTCAACACGAGCAGGAAATTTAACAAATTCCAAAATTTAGCCAGTAGATTATTGTTAAATTGAAACCCATACTCCCAAACCAAACTTATCACAGTGCTTATAAAATTCAGCATGTACTCTTCAGCTGCACAAATGTAGTGTGCCCTACAAAATGGTGCATAATTGTATTAGTTCAGTATAGCATCAGGCAGAATAAATAATGTATTGAATACTTTATTCTTCAGTACTCCCATTTGCTTTATTATGCAAGGGAGGTATAGTTCGGGGTAATGCGGTGTCTGTGTAGTGTAACATCAAGTAGAAATGTTATGGCAGTATTTTTCTTGCCTAGACATACACGCTATTCAAAAAAAAAGAAAGATCAATAGCTTTTGGAGACCAGACATTTTGTTGTTTTTTGATTCATCACTGATGATGATACAGCTGTGAAAACAGGAAAGGGGATACTGCGGTTTTGTGGCATATTTGAAGATATTATAAACATGGCATTTCTTTAGCATTACTTTGTAGATATGAAAATATGGTAGATTAAAAATAAATTGCATTCATTGCAAGATTCAGGCTATATTTGAGATATTTGAGTTGAGAAGAACATTATATGTACCTTATAAACCACAAAGTTTCAACTCATGTTTTACTGGTTGCTTCTTATTAGTGTTTTTTTTCACCACATTCATCTACCTACAAAAACATGGCTTTAGATTTTTTTGTAAGTACAAAACATTGTAAAAAGGGAATATTCCAAATCAAATTGAAATCACCACATTTATGCATAGCAAAGCAGTGCAGATACAACAACAAGAAAAGAGATGCATTTCTAAAAGTGCAACTGACCCCATAAATGTACGGTCATATACAGTGTATACTTACAAAGTAAAACCACATTCTATCAAACTAATTTGTGTAATGTTTTTATAACGTTTATGTGAGAAGTACAAATGCATATTCAGCAGTAGTGATTTAGTTAGAGTATTTGAGTGGTCGGCTTCTGATTTACGTGTACATGTAGCTGTTAAGGTGAATAATTGTTTGGGTTCATGTGGTTTTGTGTCCTTTTGTATTTGGTTAAGCTTTTAAAGTGAATTAAGTGCTACTTCTGTTGTACAGTGTACAATAGGTCATGGGCAGTGTTACACACTGTTAATCCTTTCCTATTGATTTCCAGTTAATTGTAAGCACATAATTGTATCCAATTATCCAATTAAGTCTTGTATCCAGTTAATTGTATATCCCAGAGTGCCCAGCAACTAGATTGTATTGTTAGCATGAATTGTGTCTGTGTGTGTGGGTGGGGGGGGGGGGGGTAGGGGGGAGGGGGAGGGGGGTAGGATGGTTACCTTTTCTGTCTTGTGGGCTTTTAGAGTTTGGCTTTTAGAAAAAGAAGTGTCAGATTTTTCTAGATCTCATGGAGAGGAGTCAGACTTTCATATAAGTAATGATACTACCGAACTTCATGAGATGAATTTTCATGAAGTGTAGTTTGCTGAAAGTGTGAAAGCACAACAGCTACATATTTATGGCCAAGTGAAATTCATATTATCAAGGAAGAAAATTATATATATTCACATCAAGTATTCTGTTTTTTTTTTTTCGTTCTTTTCATGTGCAGACGGTCAGGGAGATCAAGGATTTGAAAAGGAAGAGTCAGATGGTCTTTCAACAGAATGGAATCAACTTTGACGCCATCGACATCAGTCTCGACGACGAACCGGAAGATACCCCGATGGAAGGAGAGGCCGGAGTTATACACGCCAAAGAACTGGAAGGACAAATTGAGGGTGAGGAAGAACAGAAACTATTTTGAGATTGCAGCATGTGTGGGCTTGATATTTTGGTATGATAGTTAATTGATTGATGGTGTCTTAGAATTTGTTTTTTTTCTTTTTTCGGTTATTATGTCTGTAAACCAAAAATCAGTTAATTGATCAGTCAACTAATTATCCAAGTAAGAAATAATGAATAAGTGAACAAATGAATATACAAATAATAAGTAAAAATGTGTCTATTGAAATAAGTTAAAAGTTGGTCCTTCTCACATTTTAGTATTAGCCGATTATAACAGGGATTCACTTTTGAGCAAGCTGATATTGTCTAGCTCAAATACATGTAGAAGTGACATTTGTCATGAGTAGGTCAGTACCTTGATACTGAATATGAACTATCTCTACAAATATCAAACACACATGTTTAATATGAAATTCAAATTAAAAACAAAAACAAAACTCTGAAACTGGTCCACAAAACTTATTATGATGGAGCAGTTCAAACTGATGGATCCTCTAAAACTCTCATCAGCATGTAATCCTGCATGAAGCTCTTCGCAGGCGGGAAATGTACATAATTTGGAATGACAGTAATGCATGGGGGCAATGCTAGCTACGACAATACCAATCTGTCATCTACAACATGGTATGTCTGAAAGTGGCAGAGGAGGAAATGACTAGTCTCACTCTCAGACTCATTTAGATTATTTTGTAAAATGTTGCAAGTGTGGACTTATGATGCTGGAATAAGAGTGAAATTATTTTCTCCAGGGATGTTTTGTTTAGATATGGTACCGCATACTCCCTACTGGTTTTTTTTTTTTTTAGGGGGGGGGGGGTAACCGACTGTACTCTTGATGAAAGAGGGTGATATGATGTGATGCACAGAAATACAATTATGGTCTTGGATTGAAACTAGCAAGAGATATTGGAGGGTGATGCACTCTGCCCTCATAACATCAAAACTTTGCATGGCTTATTTGCCAATCTCCTAAATATCAGTTGATTTGTTTATTCCACTAACTTTTTTTGTCAGTTAGTAATTCAGGAAATTAGGGGTCACTTTTTTAAAGGATTAAAAACAGCAAAAAAAATTGTAATATTTTTTTTTAAATTATGTTATATGGAGAAATGCCTCATGTTTGGTCTCAATGTATTGACCCGTCCATGACATATGGGCA
>JZLH01S0098761.1:32485-42945 GCA_001188425.1 Eucidaris tribuloides
TCTTTTAAATGTACTTCAACTTGGCTGTATAACATTTTTCCTGAAAACGTTGTTGTGCAAAGTTATTGTCAGTTGGAGTCAGTTACTTATTTCCTTTCCCGATACTGAGCGCTCTTTGAAATAAACTCCGCACGCACGGGATTCAGGGTCCCGCGTACAAAGAGTTAATGAAAAATTATTTAAATCATAAAAATTACATTTAAATAAATAAATCTGATCTTGTAAAGAAATCAAAAGAAATTGCTAATCCCCAAATATATAATTACTTTTAGCAGATGTGATTCACAAAGTTTGTTATGAATAATCCTTTATAACCCACACGTAGGATCTTATTTTACAAAACAATGCAGTATTTTTCCATTATCAATTCATTGGAATGGCAGGAATGCATTAAATAATTTGACTTTATGAGTCAGAGACTGGGTGAAAAACAACTGGTAATCAATTATTAATGCACAGTCCAATCAACACACATTTATTATTTGATAGTAAGTGAGCTAATGTATGTTTAACTTTCTCCTAAAAATGAAGACGTATGTTTCACGTTTGGGATCTTCTCCTTTTTTTCTCTTTCAGTATCGACACTGGTGTACGATGAATTCACAGAAGTACAGGGCCTGTATGAGATGGAAACCGCCATGAGGGAAAAGGCTGAAATACTTGCTTCGCAGGTAACAAATGCTCAAATATTCTTCTCTTCCCCACCCCCACCCACACCCTCCCCCTCCCCAAGAATGTTGTCCCTAGGAAATAAACACAATGATGTACTTGAAGTCCCATTAGAAAAAGAAAATCAATTTAAAAAATGAGATACATCCATTTCTACATTTGTGTGAAATTAAAACACAAGTGTATAGGTTTGGTTGATCAGACAATTTTTTTTTTCAGTCTTTCACAAAGTACTCTATTGTCACCCCAGACATCATAAAGCAACATCAAACCTACTGAAAATTGTTTTTCATGACAAATTATGAAGTTTAAATTATAGGAGAGCATCAGCATCTAGCGGTATGTTCATTGTATCCCCCAAACAAAGTTCTGGGGATACTATGGATTTTACCTATGGGAAGTGTAGAGGGTCCCCCCCCCCAAGATTTTACATTTTGAGTAAGTTCTAAAAAAGAAATATTGAGGGTTTCAGATCAAGCAATTTTCAGGACACTGAGAGGTAATATAGGTGTATCTAAAAAAAACATAATTGCAAAGAATTTCATTTTTTACCATTTACCAAAACTATACCTTAGTTTAAAAGGGGGTATGTATATTTCAAATCAAAAACAGGCTATGAACTTGTGAAAATATGACTTATGCCTCATTGATGTCACTTCTGAAAACAAAGATGACATTGTCTGACATCTACCCAAATATTTTGGGAAATGGTACTATTTTAGACATATCCCAACAATTTTGTGAAATTTGGAGAATATAACTTCCCACTCTTGCTCATGACTTTCACCAGAAGAAACCAGCAAGTGATATATACACTGTAGGATAGAATTTTAAATGATATATCTGTTATCAGCTTATACTCTGAGGCATTTGATTTACAGTGTGATTAATATCTCTACTCGGAATGATATTCATAAATTCACATGCCAACACCCCTGCACCTGTGTACACTCAGACACATCCATACACATAAACACACACACATATATATACCTAACACACAGAGATACACATGCACACACATACAAATACAAATACACACACGCACACACACACACATACGTGCACATACACACACACACACACATACATGTTTTTGCCATCAATCGAGGACGTAATTATTAATTGATTAATAATATGCAAATGAGGACGTTTTGTGTGTGATATTCGACAGTCACCCGCGGATACACTCGGTTCCAACCGGGGACACCCATGTGTATAAAATTTTATGTGTGATTTTTAACCGGCAACCGAGGACATTTTTTGTGCACAGTAAAAAATATATATATATAATCATACCCGCAAATGATTGCTTTTCAAATTTGCAATCGTTTGCACTAGGTTATGAACCGTGGACCGTCCTCTGTTCAGACATCGTCACACACACACACACACACACACACACACACACACACACACACACACACACACACACACACACACACACACACACACACACACACACACACACACACACACACACACACACACACACACACACACACACACACACACACACACACACACACACACACACACACACACACACACACAACACACACACACACACACATACACACACACACACAAACACACACACACACAAACATACACACACAAAAAAACACACATATCCTCACAAACAAACAGTGTCTGCTATATGCTGTGTTTGTTTGTGAGGATGTACTGTGTCAAAGTTATTCTTACAAATATGTGTACCCTGCTTGATGAGTCATCGGATGATTTATCAGAGTCGTGAGAAGTAGATGTGGCAGCAGGGGTTTGGTAACCATGGCAACCACAATTGACGGTGCATTTGTACATCTACTTAAGGGTTGATGCTTGTCTTTGGTAGTGAATCACTTATTGAAATATCGCCATATACCACAGAATGTGAAGACAAAAAAATATGTGTCGGCCATTTTAATTTATGATTTTATGGTACTGACAGAGCAGTTGTTGAGATGCCAATAATAATTGTAATAAATATTAGTCACAATGCTGGAAATGGGGGCTGATGATACTGATGATAATTGTATGATAGATGCTGATAGTGGCATTGGTGAGAATAGCCCTGTATAAAACATTGATGGTGAACATGAGGATGAAAATGAGGATGAGCATACCATGATCAGAAATACTAGTGATAAAAATATGACCACACTATACATAATGTTGGAACTTGTCATAAAATTTGCAAAATTGGATATTCATATCAGTAAAAAAAAAAAAAACTACAAGTATATTGTTAACTTTATCATGATACCAAATTTTATGTTTCTGTCAAATTTTGATGCAGAGTTGTGATAATTTATGTAGCACAAGGTTTTGAGATGTGAGCAATTGCGTTTTCCAGAAGACTTTTTGAAAATTACCCATGCTTATCAATGATGATGATGGTGTTGATGATGATGATGATAATGATGATGATGATGATTATAATGATGATGTTGATGATAATAATGATGATGGCGATGATGATGTTGATGATAAAAATGACAATGATGATGGTGATGATGATAATGATGATGATGAGATGAATGTTTATGATGATGTTGATAATAATGTTAATGAAGATGATGATGAGGCTGTACTTGTAACAGTGGTTCCACTTCTTTAGGTAATTATCAGTTTTCATTACAAAGATATCAATATTAACACCACCTGTAAGATCTTCACATGAATAAGCATCACACAGCCTGTTTCATTCCTCTATCTCCAAAAAATTAATTAAATGATTCATTGTTTTTCAATTCATGAATTGTTTCTTTATTAGTATTACACAAAGACCCAAGAGGCAGAAGCCTTCAAACGACAGAGCACGTTATTACTGAACGATGCATTGAGCGGCGACGACAAACTTCTAGAAAGCCTTACTGAAGTGGAGAAGGTCACAAAACAACTTGAAGAAGAGAAGCAGAAACATAAATTAGAGGTAAGAACTTGGTCTTTTCATGAAGAAAAGTGGTAGAAGCATACAAAGTATATATTTGCGAATGAGATGAATTTATCGGTTGTCCGGCAGAAGGGCCCTAGCATATTTTCCTTCTGTCAGCCTGTTACATGCAAATACCAATAAGGCAATATTTCTCAAAACAGAGAAAATTTACTGTCAAGGCCCTTCTGCCTCGCATGATATGCTAGCTAGGGCCCTTCTGCCGGACATCCAACAAATTCTAAACATTCCCATCAGAGAATGGGGAAGAATCACTGTTGCTGTATACTAGATAATTTGGTCAGACCCCTCAGTTTCAATAAATCAGGGGAAAATGATGCACCACGCCATACCCCGGGGTACCGTTGTACCCCGGGGTACCGCGTTGTGCAGCGCCCTCTTGTGGTAAAAAATGTATTTTCTTCAGTTATGATCGATGAAATCAGTGGTGATGATGCAGAGGCTGTGCAAGTGCACAACAAAAAGGCATAAACTTACGAAAATTAGGGTAAAAATGAAGTTAAATGTGTTATTTTCACCCTTATTTCATAACTTTTACATAATTTTGTAACCCAGGGTACAGTGCTGAAAAATAAATAAATAATTCAACAAAATGGCGGATTTCTAGTTGGTACCCCGGGGTATGGCGTGATGCATCAAATATAGAGGATCAAACTAATTCAATCCTCATTTTTCAAACAATGCTCATGAAATTGGCACACAAATTGGTCTTAGGGTGAAGATGTCAAAGACACATTTTTTTTGTGTCGGAGACTGTGTTGCCATGGTAACAGCATATTATACCAATGACTGAAGGAAAGATATTGTGGATCAAACTAATTTCTCATTTTTTTTGGACAATGCTCGCCCATGAAATTTGGAATAGATATTGCTGTTGCGAAGAAGATGCGCAAGACACATTGTTTTAATGTGAGGGAGGACTGCATTGCCATGGTAACAGAATTATATGGCATACAATCATAGAAAGATATTCTATTGTTACTGTTATCTCTGAATCAGTATTATGTGTTATGCTGTATCGTATGGTGTGCTATTTTCACATATTTGTGACCTGTCACTACGATACCTTGATAAAGTCGCACATCTTATGAAACGTACACATAGCAAGCAACTTTGGGTGAAAAATATAAATACAAAAACATTTGTAACATATGAAGGTCATAAAACTTTTGATATTTGAGGACTCGTTACTTTTGTACTTTATATCATAATTATGATATTTGGCACTTTCCTAACCTTTGGGTTGTGCAAGTTTATCAGGTTATCGTGGTGACGGGTCACATTTTTGTTTTTCACCCAAGTGTCCTAATTTTCTCGCGTAAGTGATTCTTCCCCATTCTCTGATGGGAATGTTTAGAATTTGTGATATGGCAGGGATATTATTCATCTTCAGCAATATTTCTAGTTAACATCTGATGCGTTTTTGTCGTTCCAGCTGAAGAAGCTCCGAGATGAGCTGGACATGTCGGAGGACCGTGAGAGGATGATGATGCTGGAGAACAAGCTCAGCATCGCCAAGGAGGAGAACGAGTCCCTGGAGAAACGAGTCTCAGAACTGGAGACCAAGAACAAGGAACTGGACTATGAGCTGGAAGAGGCCAAGAACAAACCAAGTCTTCCCAACATTCCTCCGCCTCCTCCTCCCCCGCCCCCACCGGCACTCCCCAAGAATCCACTAGAGTAAGTTCATTTCAGTTAAAGGCAAGGTTCACCCTGACATCAAGTTGGTTTTAATAAAAGCAAAACAATGAGAGAAACATATAAGTTTGGCGAAAATCCACCGAAGAATAACAGTAGAGTTATGAGGTTTCAAAGTGACGTCACATGCGAGCAGCTCCCCATATGTCATGTGATATAAATTCCATAAAAGTGTAGTTTTCTCAGAAATTGAAAATGATGTTACCTGTGCATTCAATATATTATCAGACACATTATTTCATACAGGCCTTTATGAAAAAACACCATTTAGTTGTCATGAAACATTACAAAATGACAATTTATGGAATTTATATTAGATGACATATTGGGAGCTGCTCGCATGTGACGTCACAAATTTAAAACTTGGAAACCTCATAACTCACTAATATGTTTCTCTCATTGTTCTGCTTTGATTAAAACCAACTTGATGTCAGGGTGAACCTTACCTTTAAAAAGGACCCCCAAAATGGAAAAAATATTCTTTTTGTATACTAATGTTGAATATGTAGTGAAATGATATTAAAAATGTTTTGGAAAAGTAGTGTCTCATATTGGGATCAGCACATAAGTTTTATTGCTGCAAAAATTAGTATGGCTATTGGTGTTCTCAATAAAGATAAGTCTATCCTTCCCCGTCCTACATTATTCATGCTTTATAGTACTATGATATTACCATACTATAATTAATGTTCTCTTATATGGGGACGTGCTACCCGGTCGCGGCTGAATAAATTAATATGTTTACAAAAAAGAGCGATACGAATCTGCGCAGGTGTGCACTATAGAGCTCATTCTAATCCCCTTTTTACTGAGCTTGGTACACTTCCACTGGATAAATTAATACAGTTTAAAACTGGTATATTTATGTACAAACTACAACATGATCTCCTTCCTTTGGTATTTTCTGATTACTTCATCAAACAACATAGGATACATTCAAAATATACCCGACGTAATACTGATTTTCGAATACCAATCTTTCATTCATCTTTTGCTAAGAATCAATCCATAAAAAACCATTGTGTAATTATTTGGAATAACATGGACAACCAAATAAGGAACTCTAATTTAAATCTGTATAGTTTCAAACAAGCCTATAAGAAAACCCTGATGCTGCAAAGTTGATGGGATGTACTATTACAAAGCAAAGTTTATTTTCCTGAATTCTTTAATTGTTGATTTGATTTGATTTTTCTTGTTTTCCTGTAATTTCTCTAAAACGTATGCATGTTTTATGTCATTTTGTTTTGCAAAGCATGGCCTGATTTAACTTTGCCTGATTTCTTTTATCGTTGATTTGACTTTTTTCGTCTTATCTTCTCATAATTTCTCACAAAACGTGTGTATGTTGTTTCATGTTTATTTTGTTTTTTCGTTTTATTTATTGTGTAATTATGTCACTGGCGTCGCCGCGGGGACTGGTCCTTTGATGGTGGGGGTGGAACAAATCCTCACCCCCACTAGCGATAGATAGCCCTCCGTGGTGACGCCAGTGAATCATGTCATTAATATGTGCAATTGTAATGTTTGATATTTCTGATAATTTCAGTACTGTTTTAAATTCGTTGTTTTTTACTAATGTTTCTACGTTTATTTATCGTTATACTGTATATTATCAGCAATTAATCTAACGGGTACATTTATTATTTATAATTGCATTTCATGTTTATTATGTTTTATGTGTAAGTTTATGTCCGATTAATTTATATCTTTGTCTTGTCTTAAAGGTGCCCTTGCACACAAAGCTTTGCCTTTTAAAGGTGTCACCAGTTACTTTACATTGTTTTGATATTTTATATGGATTTTTATTGGAAAATAAATGTGAATTGAATTGAATTGAATATTCATTACAACTGTACTTGTATGTAAAGATATATGTTGAAACATTCAGCAGTGTGTGAGGTTTTATACATATTACACAGTACTTGTTTTCAGCAGGAAATACTGTAAAACACTATATTTTTGCGACATGAAACTTTTACGAATAGGAGCCAATGGCCATGTCATGTGCGTGCAACTTTCACGACTCACCGACCTTGAAAAAAATGAAATATAGCAAAATTGCTAGGAAGAAGCATTTGGGTGTTTTATTTAATAAATTATCACTACAATTTACAGAAAATATTTGTTTTTATGCCTCTGAAACACCGTTTCATCAAATGTAGCATTGCGACCGTCGTAAGTGACAGTGTACTAATACTTGTGTATCTTGCTTGAGTTATGTGACTGTCTTGTACACAGTCTTGTATTGGCATTCAAGCAAGTTGTGTATGCACAAACTTTCACATGCATTTTACTTTCGCGAATCTAGACTCCTCGCGAAATTCGTGAAAGTTAAATGCTCATGAAAATTTCTGGTTTTACAGTAGACTAGAAGTCTGGGTTATCCAACAATTATCATCTTCATCATCAATATCATTATTATCATCATCATTATTACTATCATCATCATCACCATCACCTTCATCATCATCACTACCATCATCATCATTTATCACTATCATCATTATTGTTATCATCACCTTAATCATCACCACCATCATGACCATCATCATCATCAGCATCATTACTAGTTACAGTCTTCTGAGCAATGTGGTCCTGTGCAAGACTCGGTGCTGAGACCATGGAGATTGGCCCTGATGAGTTATGTGTCTTGTGAGGCCTGCCACTACAGTACTTCTACAACTGCCCTATTTAAATTGAGATTGTCCTTACCACAGTATTTGTAGAATATTCTAAATATCAATAATGTAACTGATCTCCATCAATTACTTCTTCTTTCACAGAATGCTGCAGAAAATGCTGGGAAGAAAGAGAGCACAACAACCTAACCAGCCAGAAAGTAAGTCTCTTTTTTTTTGTAACTCAGAGAAGAAACCATCATTTGTGGATTCTGATATGGGAGGAGTGGGGATAGTGCTTTCCCTTCATGTAAAATGTTCGTACAGAAAGTTTAACCCTATATTAACTGGGAGGGGGGTACCCCCCCCCCCGACGAATTTCGCGACTATTCCGCGCGCAAAATTGTTTGACCTCGTTGCTTATTGACTCTTACTTTCAAGTCTTGCGCATCTTTTGAGACCATTTTCGCGAAAATCGGACATACCATTACGATGCTGCACGAGTATATATGCATGCATGTCAGCCCAAAAAAACTCAAAAACGTGATTTCGTGTACAAAATCAATACAAATTGTGTTTTCAGCCAAAAATTATAAATGTGTGATTATTTTTACTTATACTGGGTAAAATGGATTAATTTTATGCTGTTTATGATCGCAAAAGTGTCCCCGACAAAGTTCATCGAAAAAACAATAAAAAACAAAAGGTCAAAACACAATGAAATACATGAGAAATTCACAAAACAATAAAATACATAAGAAATTAATTCTAATTTGTTAATTTTTTTTGTAGATAATTGCTAGAAATGTCAGAATGAATATTTTCACCAAAAATTAGCATTCTACTAGCTATTGTAAGTGAGTTATAGGTGAAAACATAATTTTATACACTTATTTGCATAATTAATTACTTAAAAAATATAAAAACTATATTTTTAAAAAATTTTACAATACAGTCCTGTAGTTTACATCCAGCTCTATGCACATGCAAATTTTTGCAATAATCGTGTGAACCGCGGCCGAGATCTGAAGGGTGGGGGAGGGGGCAAATTGACACCCCTCCCTCCCCCCCCCCCCAAGTAAAAACCTGGTCTGAAATAGCCCAGTTGAATTAGGGTTAATTAATTAAGTGTTTGCCTTGTTGCTCTTCTGGGGTTGTTGTTGTTTTGTTTTGGTTTTTGGGTTTTTGTTTTTTTTTTTGGTTTTGGGGGTTCCGGCAGTCCCGTATTTGCAAAATTCTGGATTTGCCCCCTGATGATCAATCAGTTTAAATCAGAAGTAATGGGTTTACCCGTAGTGATGTATCCCAAGTAAACTCAGGCTTGAAAACACCTCTGACACTAGCATACCCAAAGTTTACTCATGCAGAGAAACACTTTAATCCTTTGCTTGTCATGGACGATGTATGTCTAAAAAAGGCATCATTTAACAGTTTTCCCGCTTTAAAAAATCTGACTTTCCTAATTTCCCATACTACTAGTGTCTCTGATAAGGTTGAGAAATTAAGCTCTGAAAAAAAAATCTACTTCAAAATGATCATTCAGTGCTTTAAAAGAGTGAAAATCTATGAATACCCAGTTTTGCCATTTCTAATTCCCCTCATAGACCCCTGTGTTACAATTAATAGTACACCAGATACATAAGTCATATGTGATTTTTATCCATACATGTATATACCTTGCCAGTGGCAGCATAACTGTCCAATGTTTTGTATTCTTGGATTTTATTCATCTGTTCAAGCACTAGTATGTTGCTCAGATAACACAGTTTGATATTTTTTTTTTAATTGAAGATACACAATATTACATAGTGTCTTTGTAATAGTTAATTGTAAACATTATTTCTTTTACCAGTTTTATAGAGTCAGAAAGACATCAATAGATTTTTCTGTAGTGTCTGTGGAATAATGAACAGTGTATATGGCACTTGAAAATTCTATAAACTGACAAGAACAATATGCAACTTTTGGTGAAAATTACTATTTTATTTACAATGCAATATTGGCTTTGAAGTCTTGATTTTTAAAGGTATTGGCTAACATTAACCACAGTTAAAAAAATCTGAGCTACATGATTCCCCATGCTACCATTGACTTTGATAAGGTCTAAAAATGACGCCCTGAAAATATTGTATTTCAAAATGATTATTTAGTGCTTTAAAAAAGTGAAAATTGTAAGTTGACCAGATTCACTTGCCCATTTCCTCCCATCGACTTACTGTGTGTACACCTAGGTTAATAAAACTCGCCCCGAGTTTTATTGTTAATTCATGTACAACTTGCTATTGGCAGTGTAACTTTCCAAACTTTTGTATTCTAGGGTGTTTATTTGTCCATGTGAACACTACTATGTAGTTCAGATATCAAAATTTGACATTTTTTTAAATTGAAGCTCCACAATGTTAGCCTATCACTTTAACCGTCCCAAATCCCAGAATTCACTTTGAAAAAGCCACTGACACAGGTATGGATACCAAATTTCACCACCTCTGAAAAGGATGTGCATTCAACTTGCCATG
>JZLH01S0098770.1:7861-22876 GCA_001188425.1 Eucidaris tribuloides
TAATTCAACAATTCTATACGTGTCAACCACGGCAAGATAAATCGTGGATCATTAAAAGAAGATTGCAAGTTTTTGTTCTTTAGATTCACTTTACCATTTCGAAACAAAGAAAGAATTCAAAACATTTTCTATACGTGTCAACAATGGCAAGTTAATCCTCAGAATAGGATACTGTATTCATGATTCATCGGATTTCAAACCTGCCACTCCGACCTGAAAAATATGACTGATACGGATAAAAAATTGAGGTTTAAAATCTTAATGTGTCAAAATCACATACTATAAGTACACGGTACAATCTTCATTAAAAAATAAAAAAATAGCGAATTGTTGTTTGCACCATGCCACAGCGCGCGCTGGTACGCTGATCCCGGAAGAAGCGCGAGTACCGATGTCACGTGACACGGCCCTTAGCAACCTGGTTTGAGACGATCGTTCGCTCTAAAGCTAAACTTGTCCTGTCAAAATAGGTTTGGAAAAATCGCTGTTTTAGAGTATTTAGAATTCGAATTCAAAGCTGAAATTCACACATTTGATAGACTAGACATCAAACTTTCCGAAAGTGCAATAAAAAAAATTTGACCAAAATAGTGGTTTGGGTTGATTTTGAGGCATTTTCTAGCATTTCGTCTGTTGCGACTTTTGCCCCCTACCATCGGAGCGGCTCACAATTAAGGTCACTGCACCTGTGACTTTTCTTACTATTATATTGAAAGATTTCCGTATCTTGGATAATCATATACTACTACTTCTACTACTACTACTACTACTACTTCTACTTGTACTACTGCTACTTACTTCTACTACTACTACGACTACTACTACTACTACTACTACTACTACTACTACTACTACTACTACTACTGCTACTTAATTCTAGTACTACTTCTACTACTTGTCCTACTACTACTACTTGTAGTGCTACTACTACTACTACCTACTTCTACTGCTGCTACTACTACTACTGCAACCTACCTACTTGTACTACTACTACTACTAGTTACTTCTACTAATACTACTACTACTACTACTACTTACTACTACTACCACTACTACTACTACTACTACTACTACTACTACTACTACCACTACTTCTACTACTACTACTACTTCTACTACATCTACTGCTACTACTACTACTACTACCACTACTACTACTACTTCTACCACTACTACTACTACTTCTACTACTACTACTACTACTACTATTACAGATGATTGCACAAATAGGAGTCAGTACTGTTGATTGTTTTAATCCAAGTTTCATTGCACTGTCATCTTCCCTCAGCACAATGTGAGACGGTACCACTAGCCACCTGTGGTGAGAGGCTGCCATACACACTGACATACTTCCCCAACGAGTATGCGTGGGATGCTGGAGAAGCAGAGGGGCTGTTTACAAACGAGGTAAAATGATGGTGATGATGATGATGATGATGATGATGATGGCAATGATGGTGATATTATTGGTTATAGTATTGACTATGACAATGATGATGGTGTGTGGTCGGTGGGAGGGAGGATGTGGTGAGAGGATATGTGTCCATAATAATGGTGATTGTGGATTATAATGGTGTGATGGTTGATGGTAAGGTGATGATGAAATGATGATGGTGATGATGGTATGTAAAGATGATGATATGATGATGAAAATATTAAATATAGTTATAAACACTCGGTTAGTATTCTTATTTTTTTTGTAAAACTCTGCTAGCGATAGAGGTATAGTCAATGTGATGTTTATATGTGTGATGTGGGGGGGGGGGGGGCTGGTTGTCCTAACTTCGCAGCCCCCTCGTAACATGCGTAAGCACAGTATTGTGACGTGGTTACTGATAGCAAAAAATAATAATTTTAACAGTATTATTTGTTGATGAATGAATAGTTTTCACATTCAACCTTAGTATTTTCATCAGGTTCCCAGCCAGTTTGGATTCGGGGAAATCATTTTAACTTTTTCCAGTCGGAAAGTCAGGGAATTTGATAAATGCCTCAAATCGGGGAGTCAGGATTTTGATTGCCCAAAAAAGAAAGTAGCAGTCAGACTGTGTTTATATTTTGGATATCAAAACATAGAAAATGAAATCTGGAATGAGTTGAAATAATTACATGGTTTTCGAGACTTTCATTCAGGAAAATATCAGGAATTTTTGTTTCTTGAATGCTGGAACCTGTGATACATAATTTTGATTTTGTTTATTCATCTCGTACAGCCCTAGCCATTTCCGCGTGTCATGATGACTATTGACCTTAGCTGTGCCACCCTGTACCCAGAGTGCCCCACTATGGCCCCACCACGGCCGTGTCTCGTCCCTTTGCAGGAAGTCTCTGAGGCTTGGTGACATGAGTTTGAGGAGATGTTCTCCAAGCGTGGCCTCCAATGCATCCGTTCACAACTCAGGAGGATCAAGGAGCGCGCTACTGTCGGGGGAGGAGGTTTGATTGCGTCTTTTCTTCCCAACCTTTCTTTCTTTCTTTTTCTGTGGTGATTTATTTATAAGTATCTATATATTGTATCTATTTTATTCATTATTTGTCTCTCTGATTTATTTATGTGATTTTAGTTTTCATTTTAATTCAGATAATAAAGTCATCAAATTTTTTATTTATTTATTTATTTGCAAATATGTATACCTGATTAAAATTCATCATTAGCTTAATTAGCTTTGGAGGGTAGAGGTATAATCATCAACTGACCAGTAATCAAATATTTCACCTGTTCTTATTTAAAATGAAAATAAACATGATTTTCAAATGTAAATCAAATTTTTTAACATGTTAATTCATGTTATCTTTTTTTTTTGGATAATCAACCCAAATTTCAAACATTCCCCCCCCCCAAAAAAAAGAAAAAAAAAAGGAAAATAGGTTTATTTCATTGACTCAATCCGTCATTCAAGACATATAAACTGCAATTTTCTACTTTTTCAAACTAGAAATGGAACAAAACATGTCTTGATTTCTTGATCACAGCATTATTTTGTTTTCACTGTTATGGATTGTTTAAAGGCATTTCTTTTATTTTATTTAAGTTATTTAAATCACGCGATTTAAATCCACCAACCGTGTTTTTTGTTGATAACCTGTTATCCCCGTACTGCAAATAAAGCTTGTGGCAAGCTTGCAATGAGCTATTAGAATGATTGCAGCAAGCTTAAAAATAGCTTGCTTTGTTTTGTAATTGTGCGCAAGCTTATGGACTCATGTTTTCAAGCTTTTAAAGTTGAGGATAAACTGGCAACATCACAGGCAAGCTTGTGACATTACACACAAGCTTACAGGTTTGCAAGCTTGCGCTCAATACACAAGCTTGCAGATTTAGTGTGCAAGCTTAAGCCACACAAATTTGCAGAGTGATGCATGCATGCTTGCGACTAAGTACACAAGCTTGCAGAGTTAATGCACAAGCTTGTGACATCACATGCAAGCTTGCAGAGTTAGTGTGCAAGTTCTCTGCCTTTACAGATACCCTCAACACAACGATCTGTGGTACCAGGCCAGCTTACGAGCCTGACCAGGCACGTATCGTCGGTGGCGTCAATGCCCGCCCCGGAGAGTTCCCTTGGATGGTGTCGTTGCGTGACCACTACGACGACCACTTCTGTGGCGCCACTCTTGTTGCTGACCAGTGGGTTATTACAGCCGCCCATTGCCTGTATGTATGCCATGCTTGACATGAATATAAAGTAAAGACCCCCAGAAAATAGTATATTTGACCTGTCACCACAAAACAATAAGTCGCAATGGGAGTTTTTGGGTAAATGTGTTTAATAGTCGAATTGGGTTGCGGAAATTGATTTTGGGATTCTGATATTTTCTGAAGTACATACACTGTACACTCATCTTTCGTCTGTCCAAATTTGAGGACTAAAAGTGATTCAGAAGTATGATTTTTCTTAAACTGAAGTTAGACCATGTTTTTGTGGGGGCTTGAAAATTTGGCATGAAATTTAGTAATTAAGTGAACTGTTTAGAGATATTCACAATATTTCACACACTTACTTTGTTCACTTTTAGACATGTTTTCTTCAAGTAACAATAAGTTTTTATTTGCCCGATGTGACATTTTACTTGCCCCAGACCAGCAGGCAAGTGCCAGCGTCAAGCCCTGTTATACGTCAAGAAGGCATATCATCTCGTCTACAGTAGATGTGGAACTCCTTCACAGATACACTTACTCACAAACTTGAATTCACAAGTCTTGAACTAAGTCACAGAAATTACTTTAGAAAAAAACAGCGTATCATTCCTGTAAAATGATTAGATATAGGTGGGATTAGGCCTATACCACATGGGATTTTATTAGGTTTTAGCACAAAAGCATGTTGTGCAGTACTTGGCAGCATTATTTTTTATAGATTTGAGTCACATTTGACCAGCGTTAGCTTATTAACAATATGCTTTGTGATATTAATTGTCTTACACACATGCACACAAACATACACAGACTCACAGTCACACACACATACCCCCCCCACCCCCACACACACACACACACAGAGAAGACACAAACACTCACATTCACAAATAAATTTCGGAATTGCGTATACAGTCAGCTTTGCCTAAGTCAAATATCTGGGGACCCCACATATCACTTTGACTGCATCACAATTGCATCAATGCAAGGGGAAAATGTGAATTTATATCATTGTTTTGGTAAAACTGACAGGCAGAGATCAAAAGGTCAGTTCATTAAGACCATCAAGAATTACAGTTATGGCATCTTCAAGTTAGGTGAATGTTTTGACACATGTTTAGTCCCATTGGGACTCTAAAATGGGTTGAGATAGGCAAAATTCAAGTTAGAAATTTGACTAAGAAGAAAAACTACCTATCAACAAAAACACAAAGCAAATTGAAAGTGTTAAAATTATTTGAGCAAGACGTGATAATTGGACTTGTATGAGGTCAAGTTAAGTGAATTCATCGGTTTAAACTTCATTGGTGCTGCCATTGATTTCATTGCAGTGGAGATATCGACCAGCTAGTGATGGGAGACCTCTACCTCTCGACGGCCTCTGAGCATCACGTCAATGTCACCCTGAGTGAGGTCCATCAATACCCCGGCTACAATGACTACACGTTGGACGGCGATCTCGCCCTTCTCAAGTTGTCTAGGCCGGTGACCTTCACTGACCACGTGAGACCCGCCTGCCTGGCCACGACGGCAGACGAGACGATGGCATACCGTCGCTGTACGATATCAGGCTGGGGCGACACACAAGAGGGCGGTAAGAACACAGAAATAGGTTGACCTCTCTATTCCTATCACTCCACACACTAGGGTGTTAGATTTAACACTCATGGTGTTGCACATGAGATATAGCAGACACACCATAACTGGACTTAAGGGAACCTGGCAATGTAAGTACAATATCAGTTTTAAACATTTAATATCATATTGAGCACATTCTTACATGCCAACTCTCTCCAATTCTCCTTCATTTGATGAAAAGAAGTACATTTGTACAAAATATCGGCCTTAACGCAGGAGGTTTCCACCGATTCCCGTAGTCGATGATCTACATGCCAGCTATGTGTAAGTGGTGCTTGTGCCGTCACGGCTCTGAACTAAGTTAGCGCAAGGATTGCTGCGACGAACAAAGTTCCATGGTATCTTGCATCAACCATGTAACATTGCTAATCGCTAACTTCATTCACAGCTGTGAGTGTGCTAACGCCACTTACGCATGGCGGGCATGTAGATTATTGTCTATGGGAATCGCTGGAAACCTGTGTTTTGCCGATATTTTGTCCAAACTGTCCTTTCTTTTCATCAAATGAAGGAGAATCAGAGAGTTGGTATGTATGAATGTACCCAAATGATATTGAACATTGTTTAAAATTGTTACTGTACTTACATGTACATTACCAGGTCAAAGTTTGCCCTTGATGTGATGTTTATTTTTAACATGTTTAGTATTAAAGATAATTCAATTGGTGTAAGTGGTAATACTCCTGGTGTTAAATTCACACCCAAATGGCTACAATTTGACACTATATCTGGTATCTACACCCTTGGTGTTAAATTATTCATCCCAGTTTCTTGCAGAGTATGGTGTCAAACGTAACAGCCGTGGTGTTGTCCATTATGGATACAAGATGTAGTTTGAATTTAAAGGTAAAAGACATGATTGGGGGTGGTCCTCAACTTGGGCTGAAAGTACTCTAGAATCAAGTAAACTATGCAAGGATTCTCCTTTGAAAATCTTGTAGTCAAATGTTGACCCATTCCAAAATAAACAATGTCAATATCACTTGTAGCAGGGAAACCTGCTGTGTGGCTCTCTATGGGGCATGTTTTTATCGTCCCCGGATAAAATGAAAATACTCCTAGGTTTATGCTTGATTCTCCTTCAGTAAACAAATTACAGACAAATTCTCCCAGGTGGGAGATCCACTCCAGCTGGTGTATAGTTGGTATATATTTCAACTCATTTGGTTCTTGAGGCATTTTCAAGTGTTCCCAATCATATCGCTAACCTTTAACACTCTTAAATCTGAACCATTGTCTCTTCCAAGCCCAACATCTGCATCAAACCCTCAGTCTTCTTCCTGTCCATCAGCTTCACACCACACATCACTCTCACCATTGCTCTCTCAGTCCTTCTCAGAATCCCCATCTCGTTTTCACTCATACAATCGCGATCTCACGCAACTCCTACAAACTAAGCCTTTTATCTTCAGAGGAAACACCACATATAATTTTGGTAAATGACAAAAAAAAATGAATTCCTTGCTATTATGTTTTTCAGATAGACCTATATAAACTATCAGTGCCCTGAAAATTGCTTGCTCTGAAACTCTTCCATTTTTGAGAAACTACTCAAAATGTAAAGTGTTGTTTTTTTTTTTGGGGGGGGGGGACATTTCCCATAGGTAATGTACATATTGCTAGGTGATCTCTGATAATTTAAGCATCATAATTTTCAGTTTTTAATTCAGTTCATTCATTTCAATTTTTAGTGGGTTTGATGTTATTTTCTGATGTCTAGGGTGACAGTGGAATACTTTGTAAAAGTTTGATGAAAAGTCGGCTGATCAACCAAAACTATACTTGGAGATTAACCTGTTGCCTCCGAGATTCTGAAAATCACATAGAGTTAACACAGGGCTCATCCCATTCCTGGAGCCAACGGATTAATTTTGGAAATATTTGACAATGCCTTCACCTTCCATATCAACCCCTCCTTTCTACCAGGATATCTATCAGGAATATTACAAAAGGCTGTCGTCGGTCTCTTTGACCAAGATGAATGCATCGAGTTCTACGGTTCAAACTCCATCACGGATCACATGATTTGCGCTGGGTATGAGCGTGGTGGTATCGATACATGTCAGGTAAGAAAGCAGTGATCATGGTACCCTGTAATTATAAACCCCTCAAAAATGTTAGGAAATTTAAGTTACTATTCTTCTTTCAAACCCATACATTTCATATGTGACCTGTCACCACAATACACTGATAAAGTCGCATCTCTTATGAAACATAAACATAGAAAGATAAATACTTTGGGTGAAAAATATAAATATTTACACGTTTGGAACAAGTGAAGATCATGAAACTAAAATTTTTGAGGACACTTCATTTTCCTACTTTATATCATGATTACGATATTTGCTACATTCCTTACCTTTGGGTTGTGCAACTTTATCAGGGCATCATGGTGACGGGTCACATATGTGTTCATCATGTGTGATAATGTGAAAATTATTTACAGTTTCCAAATGTGTACCATATGCATTATTAAGATGACAAATGTAATGCATTACAGTATTAGTATGATAGAATAATAGATAAATCCTGCAGTAATGCTACGGAAGTGACTTGGTTCAGTTAGCTTGGAACATACACTAGACAGCAATTAGGTTTTCATGCATTCTTCAAATTCTAGATAATTACTGATCTTGGGATTTTACAGGCACATTTTTCATAAACAGCCTAAGGGTATGTTGAGTGATCTTTTGTTGTGCTTTTGAAATACTGCAAAAGAAATGCCCTGCCTTTAAAAACTGTGTTCATGATTTGCAAAGCAATCCATTTTTGCTTAGATTTCCAACTAAAGAAAAATACAGTATACAAATGCAGAATTTAAATACGTTTAAAAGTTTTGGAAATATAAACGATAAATCATATGAAATTGGGCCATTACTCCAGTTACAGTAGTCTAGATTGCAGACACTGGATGTAGCTTTCACCCACGTATTTTGAATTTAGTAGAGTCCTACCGTAGCACAGATTGATTGATAACTGTCCAACTGCACTGGTGTTAGTTTTAGACCTTGGAAGCTTTGATCAGCAGGTGTTCAGTTTTCACGAGATGAAACAGGAATCCGGTTTGGCAGTCAGACTAGATTTAACAGTCATGTAGAATTCAAATTCAGTGAGCGATAAGTTGCAATGTTACATGATGTATTATTTTTTGAATTTTATCAGCATGTGTTTCATGACACCTGACTTTTTAGCCCCAAGGCTTTTGTGGGTGGATGGTGATTTATGTGAATTTTCACATTGCACATGATTTTTCTGCTTATTTTTTTCAATAAGTTAATATCGGGATGTACAAATTATGAACATAATCTTTGAGTTGATTATTACAGTGTTAAATGTATAGATGCTTGATTTGAACAGGGGGACAGCGGGGGACCTTTGACCTGTGAAGGGGATGATGGGAGATGGCATCTAGTGGGCGTGACCAGCTGGGGTATAGGGTGTGCCAACCCACGATACCCCGGGGTCTACACCAGAATCTCCCAGTTCCAGTCTTTTATCAACTCCGTCATATCCTCTGGTAAGTAGAGTCAGAGCTCGACCAATTCTCCATATCACATATACCCATTATTCACCAATAGCAGTTATTATATCCCTCATTGTAAGTTTCTTGAATTCTGGTTGGTCAGAAGTATGTCACATGATGAAAAATAAACACACTATTCTGTGAGTCTGGGAGACAATCGTTCTGAAAGTACTATAGTAGTCGAAGAGTACAATAGTAAAGTACTATTGTACTCTCGACAGCGGGATCGCGATTTAAACTTAATTCAAAAGCTGAATAAATCGTATGTACAAACACATGTACCATACGCTATTTTTTTCCATGCGTGTGAAAGACATTAAAGCTTGCTACGCCTGTATGGAAGTTTGGCAAAGATTAAGATTAACACTGGGTTAAGTACGTCAAATTTGAGTTAGGATTATAGTTAAAATAAGAATGAGGATTAAATTAGTGTTTTATAGGTTTATGAAATTGGTACTCGACTATTAACTAGAGTATACGTTAATGGAATTGTATCCCTATCTGTACCGCAAGTAAAAATATCGCGTACCTGTATGCCATGTGACACACACTTACTCGTAGGGGTTACCGGAAGTACATTTTATTTTCCTTTTTTTCCTTTGTGTAATTTCCCTGTTAATTCAATGATGGATATAAAACATATATCCTATCCTGAGAGTCTGTGTTTGAAACTATGACGCCCTCGGTTACGTTGACTGTTAACTATTTTCCCTCGGGGCTGCGCCCCTTGGGAAAATAGTACAGTCCACGTAACCTCGGGCTCGTCATAGTTTCAACCAGAGACTCTCGTATCAGTATATATTTGTATACTATTTATCAACTTTCTGGACTTGTTTGCTGGGTTGCTAACTTCCTGGCCAACTCGGAATGAAAGCAGCGGTACTGATTTAATACAGCCAATCTGTTTCTAGTTGTAATGCCTTTTTTCTTTCTTTTTGTGTGGTTGAAGTAGCTCTGCCTCACTTATGAGAAAGATTCCATTCCATCATACATAAATGAAACTCTGATTTTATCTTGAGTGTAAAAAATCAGGTGTAACAATGCGATTGCAAAATCATGAAAAGAACAGTCTGAGGTTTTTGAATATTGCACCTCTTAACATCAGATATTGGATATAAACAAGGTGGCAAATCTCGTCAGAGATGCACAATTATCCAAGTGCATCCCCAATATTCTTACATAGACAACTATACATGATGTAGAAAATTAAATGAAGGCCCACCACTAGTCCAAACATCTACCTAAACAAACATGCATTTCTTGAACACATACGCATTCAAGTACACATGCACTGTCTCCCGGACATAGACCTTGATATGTACCATGCTTGCACACCATGATCAGATGACAAAATTAATTTCTGTCAATAATTTTCACTATAGTACTTGGAAATGTGCATTGTTTGTGTATAGGGCTGGGCGATGTTTTGATAATATCAAAATTAGTTGATGTTAAAAAAAATATCAAATACACGATAATGATCTCATGATTATTTCAAAATATCGCCAGAGGCACGATATGGCCCAAAATACCATCGATTATGAAAGCCTAATGGGGTTAATGCATGCACTGCAGTGGGAGGGACCAAGAATTCCCCATAGCTAAGAATACTCTGCACACAAGAGATAAAAACAGGGAGGTACAGTAGGAGTAAAAGAGAGACCTCCATGCTGTTCAGCTATCAAACTTGTGGTAGTGCAAGAGCAGCAGTGCATTTAGTATTTTTCAACAAATCTGTCAACACGCTGCCAACCAAAAATGCCATTTATAAACAGTCGGCACCACAAATCTCAAGATCTAGTTACAAGAGGGTCTACAGAAAGCAACATGTTTTGACCACATTTTGATAACAGCCATATATACAGATCGCACTGTCAATTTGAGCCTAAAATAGATCTATCTTACTCATCACAAATCTTTTTTTCAACTCGGGCGATAAATCGTGTTATCAGCGATGTTTTTTCCATTATAATTGAATGAGGTTAAGATCAAATTTCGCCACCTATTTGTATATTGATGTATCATCTTTCCAGATGCCGCTGGGGATGGTGACATCTATCTGGACGTGGGAGAGGTACTGGTCCTCACGTCACCCAACTTTCCGCTCGATTACGGCAACAACGCCTTGCAGACGTGGTCCATCACGGCCCCTAAACACCACAACATCAAAGCCCATTTTACTCACTTCAGCCTTGAGCAGGGCTACGACTACCTCACCTTCTACACCCGGGATGGCGACGAGTTCGCCTCCCATAGTGGCTGGCAGCTGCCAGGTGACATCACGTCACCTGGTCAATACATGGGTATCCGGTTCTTTAGCGATGGATCGGAGACCAGGTCTGGATTCTCGATGGAACTCACGGCCGTCGAAGATCTTGGTAAGGCTTGTGTGATGAAATGATGTTTGAGAATGCACACTAAAAAGTGTCTTTAGCAATTCAACATTAGAAGTAAGAACAAAGATGTGTTTACAGCAGGACTGCAACTCAAAATTTTGATTTCCCCCTACGCCGCATGCATATTTTCCCCTACGGACACCACTTTTCCCCTACACCTAATTAACCATATTTTCCCATACGAAACTATGTTTTCTCCTACAAAATCAACTTTTTCCCTACGAAGTTATGTTTTCCCTAAAATAATAACCTTGGAAATCCAAAGTACATGTATTGATCACAATTTCTTCGGCGGAGATGGACAAAATGGGCGAATATAATCGGATTTCCTTGGAAAAACTACAAATATTTCTGAAAATTGTCAAAACCCCCTACATCCCCTACAAATCATCAAATCCCCCTACGTTTTCCCTACGGAAGGTCATTTTCCCCGTAGGTATCCCCTACAACTGACGCATGGCCAAAATCCCCTACGGTAGGGGATTTCCCCTATGAGTGGCAGCCTTGGTTTACAGGGTACGTATGGGTCAGGGAATATCTGGAAAGTCAGGGAATTCAAAAATCCTTTTTCCAGAAGCAAAAAGTCAGGGAAAATCAGGGAATTCATCAATTTTTTTTTTCTGAAAAGTCTGGGAAAATCATTTATTCAAGACATTTTAAAAATGACCCTTGATTGGGAGCTCGCTGGTATTGCGATGACATATGTTTACAAGCTTTAAAAATGTAAAAATGGTCATGGAATTTACAGTTTTCTACTCTGGAAAGTCAAGGAAAATTCAGGGAATTTTGAAAATGTGTTAGTGTTCGAGCCCCTGGTTTACAAAATGTATGTTTTGAATTATTGACACTAAGTGTTTACAAAGTAGACACTGACGTTAAGCGAATTGGCATACAACATTTCAACTCTGAACATGTTTACAAAGTAATATAAACAAGACTGTGTTTAGAGGTGCAATTACTTGCATAACACAGTTTACTGTGTGGTTGTTCTTATGATTTGATCATCTGTCTGAGAGGCGTAGACTTATCAAATTACCATTCATATCATGACAAGTCAATGGTCATACATTACTTCTTTTTGTATAAACTTGGGACGATCTCGTAAAGGCATCGTATAACATGTTCTTGGGTTAAAAAAATCTGAGTTACATGATTCCCCATACTACCAGTGTCTCTGATACGGTCTAAAAATGAAGCCATGAAATAAATTGCAGTTTAAAACGATCATTAAATGCTTTAAACAATTGAAAATCATAGAGAGACCATTCAAGCTTTCCCCCATAGACTGCTGTGTTGCAGAATTTCCTATCAGCTGAGAATAAATAATGTGCCAATTTGCATCTGCACATATTGTTCTAGTGGTAGCATAACTGTCCAAACTTTTGTGTTCTAGGGTGTTTATTTGTCCATTCAAACACTGTCAGATATGTCAGATAGCAAAGTTTGAAAATTTTGAAACAGTGTTATAAGCGTCTCATGTGAGAATGAGAGAAACAAACTTATTAAGTCCAGAAGGAGATACCAAATTTATTTGACAAAAATGACCAGGGGTCCTTTGTGTTAGTGTTGATTATACTATGGCCAGGTCGAATTAGGCTAAGAACATCCTTGCACACATTGAAAAATGATTTCTGAGTGTCGGTGCAGTGGTGGAACGTGACGTAGAGGTCAAGTACCTCTAATTTGACCCGAAAATTCTATGTATCCAGTTTTCTGCATATATTTCTAAACAAATATTTAAATTTTTACGGTAGTGGTGTCTAATGAAAGATTATTAAAAGAGATATCTATGCAACGATACATTTGATGACGATTTGACCTTATGTTAAGTCCTCATTTATGGAGGGGCTAAAAACTCAAAATTTTCACATTTTTTCGGATTTTGTCAAATCTGGCCTAAATATTAAAACTAATAAGTTGAATAAAACGGCAATTTGGTTTTTAATACGATTGTGACACCTCAAAAATTTCCTGATAATATATACTAAAGAATGACCAAAAAGTATGTCGACAGGTCAAGCCGTATTGCGCAAATGTTCATTGAAAAGATTCAGATGACCTCTAAATTTACATTAATTATGCCCATTATAATTGGTTTTCCTATGAGATAAATCTTAAAACAGAGTGCATAGGTTTTCACATAATGGACGTCAAAATGAAAGATATAATAATACTGTATAATGCGTATCACGATTGTGAGCAAATTTGGCGAAAATATTAAAACACTCGTTATGGGGTGCTCAAACCCTCATTTTAAACATTTTTTTCAGATATTAGTACGAAATTGGGCATTGAAATTCAAAGTAAAAATTACCCTACCAAGAACAATTTTGAAATTGCAGTACGATTCAAACCTGCAGGACCTTTCCCGCATATACACTAAAAAGATGACCAACAAGATAGTCAGGAGGCAAGTCGTCCTGTACCACATGGGCTCATCTTGAAAGTTCCAATGACCCCTAACAATCCTATTAATTTCCCGCCTAAGCATTGATTTTCCTGTTGTAAATCTTACAGAATACTTGGATTATCTCAATAATGGGCGTCTCAAAATGGAGAGGTATATTTGGTATATGCTGTCCAATATTCATCCATCTGCGAGGGGAATTTGAAGCATTAAGGCCGTTCATTTGGGCCAAACTATGACAATGTTGACAATTTTTCGGATTTTTGGTACAATTGGCCTGGAAATTTAGTAAAAATTTCTCATAAAACCGATTTGTTTTGCAAACGATTCACACGCTCAAGCCTTTCCACAATATATACTACAAAGATGACCCAAAAAAGTGGTCAGCAGATCTACACCTTAAAGCCCAGTTTAGTTTATGGGGATTTTTTGTTATTTGAGAAGCTTATGGCCCCAAAGTCATAACCCTGCAATAATAATTCTGAAATGTCTTGTAGTTTTTTTGATCTTAATTATGAATTTATGAAATATGTCGGGGACCCAAGACATTTTGACCATATTTTTACATTATAGAATCCAAAGGTTAATAAACGGCGTTAGTATATTCGAGTTATATACTCATCTGGAAAGAGCTGAGGTCTGCCTCTTGCAGATGGAGGTATAACTATATAAAAGGTCAGGTTTTTTTTATTACCCCACCCATTGTTGGATAGGCGGTAAGATAAACACTTATTCCTTTGCCGTCACATATAGCTATTTAAATTACTTTCAAAGAATACCCCAAACCGTTTTCCTCCTTAGATTTTAAAGGTTAATTAAGATCACAGACATTCCAGATCTATCTATTGAGAGGTTATGACTTTGGGATTAAGCTTCAAATAAAAAAATCCCAAACTAAATTGTGTTTAAATACTAAAAGATGAGGAAGTTCATTAGAGTCTGTTCCCAATGACGAAACACTTCAACACACTCACAAGTTTAATAAAATATAATTACACTAACACATAATGGCTTATACAATAATTACTACTCCATTGAGCTCTGGATCAATGATTCATTTTTAATCAGCAAAGGTTATGTATGAAAAAGTATAGACAATTTCCTGTATGAACACTTTCATCGCACCAAGTCTAGCGAGCCAGTCCAGGACATGTATTTAAACTTGCTTTAACATTAGAGGACATAGGTTTTTGTTTTTTTTTTTTGGGGGGGGTGTCCTGCATGGGTCATTGATTTGTTTTGATGCACAAGGTGATTATCACTAACATTGGTGTTAGTTCTCGTGGTGGTGAGAGCAGATATTGATTTAAAGAATAATGTGTTAGAAGTCTATGCACAGGATGTTTTTCGGTGTTATGTCATTTTGAAGTTACAATGGTCTCCGATTTAATGTAGTAATTTGAATTATATCCGT
>JZLH01S0098773.1:25047-36086 GCA_001188425.1 Eucidaris tribuloides
TACTTAATTTTATGCTATTTATGCAGATTGCATAAGTGTCACCAACAAATTTCATTGAAAAAACAATAAAAGAGCGACAAAACAAAGAAAAAAACCCAAAGAAATACATAAGAGATTACAAAAACAATAAAATACATTAGAAATTGATTCTAATATCACATTTTTTTCGGCCGAGATCTGAAGGGGGGGCCGCACAGGCCCAAAATACCCCGGCAGAGATAAGTTTAAGCCATGAAAGCCAATAAAACTGCACATAGTCTTCATACCGGTAATTGAATGTTCAGGTCCATGTTTGTTTGTGATTGTGCATGCTAGTGTGAAGATATGTAGATATGTCTGCTAAAACATGACAAACTGCTACTATTGTTACTTTATAACAAATTTTCTTTGTCTTGTGAGTGTATCAACTGTGCACTATATAGGCTGGGTGTGATTTTCAAATAAGGCATAGTCATACATTGATAAGACAAGTACACAAAGTTCACAAATGAGAATGAGGAGAGCTCCAGTAATGTCTATGAATATAAGTGTATGCGTGTGTTGTATGGAGAGTTGAAGGGTCATACCACGAGATTAAGCAATAAGAATCAACACAAACAATGAAACCTTCAGTAGAGAACATGAAATGACATAATATTTTCTTTTGATCCTGCCTTGCCATGAAATGTTTGGCCTCGTCCGGCCTTGGCCCCAAAAATCTGGCCTCGGTCCGGCCTCGGGCCTCTCCGGCCTTGGCCTTGTCCTTGTCCTTGGAGAAAAATCCTTGGCCTTGTCCTCGGCCTCGGCCTTTTTTAGACCCCCGGCCTTGGCCTCGTCCTTGACCTCGGAGAAAAATCCTTGGCCTCGTCCTTGACCTCGGGTGAGCCGGCCTCGGAAACAACACTGCCCCCCCCCCACACACACGATGACTGACACACACACACACACACACACACACACACACACACACACACACACACACACACACACACACACACACACACACACACACACACACACACACACACACACACACACACACACACACACACACAAACACACACACACTCAAGATGTTTTGCACAGTTTCTGAAATTAATTTTGTGGTGGAGATGACCTTATATTTTTGTTTTTTCTTCTTCTTCCTTGACATGGAGCTGGTGAATAAACAAAACCTGGGGGGGGGCACTATCATTACAAAAACACGTAAAAGGGATTTTTTTCACGGCCGGACGATGCGTGTGCGTACAGTGAAAAGGGTATGAAAATCTTTAAAAAGGGTATACTATTTAACAGAAGGTTTACTTTAAAAGGGTATCTTTTCAAACTTGAATACTTGGTTAGGATATATTCAACAGAATGTTTACTTTAAATGGGTATCTTTTCAGACTTGAATACTTGTTTAGGGTATTCAACAGAGGGTTAACTTTAAAAGGGTATCTTTTCAGACTCGTATAATTGTTTAAAATATTCTGAGACTGACAGTCCATACACGCGCATGGTGTCCACCTTGTAATGACAATTTTCTGCCTAAAGTTAGCTTTGTTCACTAAAAGTGACAAATGTACAGACTGTATTTCAAGGTATCCAACTCTTAATCTGTACTCTTTGTACTCCAATCCTGTGTTTAGTGCATTTTATGCTGTAGGTCAGGCAGAAATCTGAGAGTGACTCGTCAAAATTGAGCTGTTTTTAGTGTCTTGTCAATGTCTCGGCCTACGATACCGAGACATTTCCGTCGAGACCGAGACCGAGACGAGACAATTAGCGTTCGAGGCCGAGACGAGACACGAGACACCCAAACACTGTCTCGAGACATGTCTCGAAACCGAGACACGTCTCGAGACACCCAACACTGTTCCCTGAGAATTAATTCAGCGCACAAAGAGTTAAGCACACGTACAAACTGACTGTACAGTACATGTAGACTACATGTACTTACCAGTTATAACAGTAGAATCCGGTTTCTCCATGCACACCGTTTCTGTTAATTTGCTGTAAATTTGCTGTTAATTCAAGGGCAATATTCAACACTAATTATCCACACAGATGCGTAAGCAATAAAGACGTTCCAGCTAGCCTTCGTTCGTTATGTGTTTTATACAGTGTACCTAGCATACAGTTCTATGCTGAGCTACTACATTTACATTATGGCAAACATGAAAATGAAAGAGGAAATTACTTAATTGGACAGTATGTAGACTTGCCTACTCGGGAGTTATCATATTTGTCACTTTAATAACCCCGAATTTGTAGCGTGAACGTGATCTTGTAACCGTAGTTATCGAAACTCCTTTCTTGGGCAAAGACTATGTGATAATTCCTGTTGTTTTAGCAAGTTACTTTGGTACTGGTTTTTCCACGTTGATTTCCCCAGCATAACGTGAGTTATATTATGGGCACGGAACCTGATTGACTGTTTTTGAGCTAAAACCTAGACTACGTGTAATAAGTATGTTATAAAACTTCCTTCCATGTAATACTGTACGAGTACCACTGTGTATGAAACTTAGTTTTTCCAAAAGTAAGAAAAATAACGGGATTTAACCGTTGTTTTGTTTTTTTTTCTCGAAAATTTCGCCCTCTTCCTCATTGTTGTTCATTTAGGCTATAGTAAAACACAATGGTGGAAAATATGCTTTTGGCCGTCGTTGACCTCTCACCTCCCTCTTATCGGATTCGCCCTCCCTGGATTTTACCCTGACGGTGCCCCTGAGGTGGACAATTGGTAATGGAGGGCAAAAGTATACTACTGACTGTACAGAAGAATTGTTCGTCATCACCTGTACCATCATCATCAGCAGCAGCAACAACATAGTCGTCGTCATCACCGTCGTCATCAGCACTGCCATCTTCACCTTTATCATCTTGTTCTTCATCATCGCCAACACAATCACCATAATCGAGGTCATTATGATTATCGTTATTATTATTATTATTATTACAACCACCACCACAACCACGATCATCATCATCATCATCATCACCACCATCATCATCTTGACCATCATCGTCACCACCACTGTCATCATCATTATCATCATTATCATCTTTATTATCTTTCGCATTATCATAATAATTGCTTAAACATTATCATTATCATCGCCATGATCGTGTTTATCATTAAGGTCAACAACATTATCATCACCATCACTATCAACATTATCACCGTCATCTTTGTCGTTATCTTTCTTATTTTTATAATAATTGCTTTGCCATTCGCCATAATCATGATGGTCATAATCGTCATTCTGTTCATCATCATTATCTTCATCATCATCATCATCATCATCATCATCACCATCATCATCATCACCAATACCATCGCCACTATCTTCATCCTCATCGTCAGCACCGCCATCATACCTATCATTGTTTCATCGTAATATCGCTTTGTTTTATTTTGACCATCATAATTGCTTTACCATCATCATCACCACTACTACCATCAACCCCCAGGCACCACCATGACCATCACCATCATTATCACCTTTATTATCATTATTATTATCATCATCATCATCACCATCATCATCACACCACCACTATTATCATCACCATCATCGCCATCATTGTTATAATCATTAGCATCATCTGTCTAATTATCAAAACAATTGCTTTATTATTATCTTCATCCTTGTCATTATCAGCATCATCATCTCCATCAACACCATAGGAGTCATTATCTAGGTCATCATTGTTTTCAAATCATCATCAAGGAATCTTGAAAAACTGGTAGGCAGAACAAATTATTTCCGTACAAATAAATTCAATCGGTAATACTGTTTCCATTGTATTTTAGTTCCACGGTCGTGTTCATCACCCATGACTGCCGCCATATTTGACCGAAAGGCTGAAATACATATTAAACACATGTTCGTATGCTACATACGCGTACTTACTTGATCTAATTGTACAAAATATATGTACCACTTGCCATCTGTTACCCCATCTCATATTATTCTATAGTCTACACGAAACTAAGGGATGAAGTAAAACACAGGTAAATACTCTTATCCCGTGATTTCAACATAATTTGTTACATTTGATAATGCTAATGATTATGTGAAATGTAGAAAACACTTCAGTAAAACATCGAAAGATGGATGCTTCATTATACACCTAACATATTAGTTTTCATAGTCAACAGACTATGACAACTTGAGATTTGGTTGAAACACACAAATGGTTAAAGGCCAATGGACACGGCCGTGTACATATGCCATGTATGCAGGTAATCATTTTTATTTACAGTAATATCAGACATATTGTATGATATTCATTTGAAGTGTATCATACGTCAGTAACTACCTTGTAAATTGAGACAATCAGTACCTTTTTAAGTTTGAACATCTTAGCGGTCATGTTTGGGGCAGATTCTAGAGACTGCCAGAAAAACACTCTTGTTAATTTGCATACAGCTTCATTTTGTTACTTTCACCTTTTTTCCAACGTCTTCATACAACAAAGTAAACAAAACATTGCGAAAGTTACCTACTTACTAATAAACTGGACTGATATGCAACTCAGTGACGAGATATCACGTAAACATAGTGTTATTTACAAGAGATAAAGGCAAAACTAACCATGGTATTAATTCAAGAGTAAGATTTATGAGGCACATATTTGCCGGACCTGCATGGGACTAGGTCAAATTTTTGATAAAACTGCTCAGTGATCATCAGTGTTTGACAAACGCATTACAAAATCGAGAACAACTTTCTTTTAAACACAATTTTTTTTTCAAAACGCTCGATGATGGAGACTTTTTTTAAACAATTTTTTTCACGAAAATCAATTTTCTAACGAATTTCGAAAAGGCTGATTTTGACACTGTGTCATTGCCAGTAATGATATTTAATTGTTCTAACCTGTTTGGACAGCGATCTAGCACCGAAATCTGTTGCGTTTCAACAAGTTCACTGTTAGATTAATATTACCATGTGTATACTGTACGTTTTCATGTAGAAAGTACGTTCCAGTAGTAAAAAAAATAATAATCTCTCACTCCAAGAAAACTAATCGGTGAACATGTTCTTTCACTCTAACCTTATTTACATACATTAAATTGTGTTCATGAAGAAGCAAAGTGTATAATATTACCCGTTAGATTAGGTAAATCCAAAGAATACGATTCGATATGATACCTTCAATGAATAGTAGACATACAATACAGGCTACAGACTACATTGACATTGTATATTGAAGTTATTTAAGTTTGATTAAACAGCAACTCGGCTCATTAGGTACGTCTTTCTCAAAACACAATGATTCATAGAGCATTTTTTTTATCACTGTTTTTGTAGACTTGAGGTTTTATCTTAATACTTCACTTTCATAGGTATTCTATTACTTTGGAAGTAAAAATAAAAATGAAGAAATCTTTACTTTAGTATTTTTGTTCTTACTTTCTACACTTGCAACAAGAAAAAGATATTTCACCGCTTTTTTTATTTCAGCCCATTGATCCACACTTTAAATTATGTTATTCACACTCATACTCATTATAAATGAACAAATCCAGCAACTCTATATGATGCAATATAACAATATAAATTCACCGTTTAAAACGAGTGTACTGTACGTATTTACACATACGTATGAACATAAGTAAAAAAAAAATGTATCCGCATGAAAGATTACTTGGTTCTAAATATTACCTAATATAACTGTAACTTACAATACAAGTCTGAAGTTAGACCTTATAGGTTAAATCTGATGAAGGAATAAAGCGTGTAAAGAAAATACAATGTAAAACAAAGCAGGATAGTTGGTGGTAACGTGTTAACAGCTGGGTTGTCTTTAAATAACCGTAACTTCGCGTAGGTATCTTTTAGATCTTTTAGTGTAATAAGCTACGACACAACCTTTATTTTCCAGAGACGAATGCAATACTAATATAGCAAGTTAAAACTTCCACGAGAAACTGGTTGCGGCAATTTCCCCAGTTACCGGGGTTTTATGATATTCGTTCTATGAATCTCAATTCCAACATCCCTTGACTAATACATCTTTTTGTCTGTCTAGGCTGCGAGGTTTATCTGCCAATCCTATGGATGATGCCAATGAAATACTAGTACAGTATTTATATATTTCTAAAGGGTGTCCTTTCAAGAAGCTATATTGCAATTCCTGCATCATCCATACTAAAGTAAATTTTACTTTGATTATGAAGTATTGCAGGTGATAATGCTCTAAAACGCAAATTTGCAAAATGGAGACTTAATTGTCTATAACCAGTTTCAGCTGTTATTAATATGCACGTTTTCTTGTTTCTCAATTTTCAGCTAAGTGTTTCTTGAGAGCTTACGAATTTCGCTAATTGTGTTTGTTAAAAATCATATTAGCTCATTTTCTTGATTACTCCGTCTATGTGTTGTGGTGATCAAGACCAATTGTATTGACTGTTTATATTTTGATGACGTGTTTCAGTGTTATGGGGAGTCGTCATAATTCTTTGTTTCCTTTTTTTTTGGAAGGGCTGATAAGATGTGTGTAGTGTCCTTTTAACTCTTAATGTGTCGTGCCCCAAATCCCCTAAATACCGGGGGTTTCCGCGCGATCCAGCGGTTTGCGAAAACGGAAACGTTGGTCCACATTCTGACGCTCATATCTCCGTAAGTAGACATCGTACAGCAAAAAGATGTGTACGGAAGTTGTAGTAAATTTATGCTCTTTCTAACCATTGCAAAATTTTTGAGATGTTTTTCGATTTCAAGGCCATCCAGCTGGTTACAACGAACTACTTTTTTTTCTACCATAAAAAAATCAGTGGACCTTATTTGCACTCAAAAAAGTTGGTCATGACCTCTAAATACAGCTATTTTTTACATGAATGAATAACATGTTCTTTTACCTTTCGAATGGTGTACGATTTACGAAAATTGGCAGTGAAATAGTGAAGATATGGTTGGTAATATATGCCTATGTCAAAATGAGAATGTAAACGCAGTATTTTTCCCGATCCGACATTACCATTCTCCCGGTTCAGACAGGAAGTAAACTGATTGGTCTGTTTTGGTCACGTGACTCGCCGAAATTGATTGGTCCGTTTTGGTTACATTATTTGCCGTTCGCCCTATCTGCTTCTCTTCGTTTTTGATATTTAGTGGCACGTTTTGATCGCGTCTGTTTCTGTCTAAAGTACTTTGATTCATTAGGAGAAAATAATCGCGATTCTTGCGATATTTGAGAGAAAATACGAGATTCAATTACTTGTTTTTTTTTAAATCATGAAGTTGTTAAAAACCATGAATTTCAATTTATTGCAAGCAACACTATATCGATTCTGAACAAGCAGTATAATAAATACCCAGCATCTTTTTTTGTCAATGTGTGTCTGAGCTTACTTGTAAATTGGATAAAGAAAATAAAGTTATCAACTGTGAATTTACGTATTGCTTGCGATTGAAAGGTTGAGATTTGTTTATTGCAAGTTGTTGTTGTTGCTTGGTTACTTCTTGATGGTCCTTACGTTCCGTCTTACGTCGTCGGTAATAATCAAACAACAGCGGTTCCGATTGTAGAATTATAGTGTCTATTGAAAGCAGAGACACCTTGGCCATGGAAAGTTTCTTGGCGACAAGCATTTTCTAGCGGTAAAGGTTCCCGGCCCTGAATATTACAAAAAGGGAAAATCACGCCACGAAATCGGAACCTTTTGTGCGAGATCAATCAGTGGGCGCATACGTCCCGCCAATTACTAGTCTTTTCACGCAAACTCAGGGGTGCAAAAAGGTTTCATTGTCAAGACTTTTGAAAAAAAAAGACACGGTCAACGTCACGCGAAACAATGGGTTCTATAGAAAACGAAAGAGGATTAGTGATGGTGTGTTTCTTCGTCTTAGTGAAAGGATGGCGTGCGATTCCCCGTGTGTCAACAAAGGACGTGGACAATGTCATGACTGTGTTCTTGCCAACAAGCTAGGGGCCCCAGACAGGTAAGACGAGTTATAGATAGGGTAAAAGGCTTTTTGGAATGAAGTACCATACACTTTTACCGGATTAAAAACATAGACATATACCAGTTACAAATAAAACGAAATCTAGAATTTTCTTGATCTAGAATTTTCTTGATGATTAGGGACGATAATTAAAAAAAAAACTTATTACATGTACGTTGTTGCGCAAATTATGTAGTTGTAGTGGAAAATAGATAATTATAGAGAAAAGCTAGTAAATAGACAGCTGGATGTAGAAACCGTAAAATAATACAGCTCTGTTGGGATGGATGCGAAAAATATGGATTAATAAAAGGTGGTTATGACGATACGGTAACATAATTAAAACGACTGATAGAAAATATAGATTATATTATGCCCAGCTAGATTGTCTGATATTTTGTTTTAGTATTTCTGTTGGTACAAAATTCTATAAGTTGTTTATTTATCGTAGAGTATGAAAAGCTACACAAGCCAACTACAATTCAAATGATGTTACTGCGGCGGATGGCCGGTTTTAGCGATATATTTACAGAACGCCGCAGTTCTTCCATGGGGTCCTGAAATTGAATTGTATAGTGCCTGCATTGCAAACTTTGAGTCTAATCCCATTTAAAATGTGTGTTTGTTTTATTTGTTTTATTTTGTAAGACCCTCGGTCAGCCAGGAAGGCTGTTTTCAGAGACGGCGGGTAAAACAATCAACAAAATCAATGATAAGAAATCAATAAAAAGTAAATTAAAGTAACGAAACATAACATTAACCCGACCCCCAAAACGAACGAAAACTTATAACTAAGAAAACAAGAACATGTAAACAAAAAAATGATAAAGTAATCTTAAAGTACAATCAGATATACTGGCTAACATGCTGCACTCACAACATTACTGTATCTAGTGCCTGTTCAAACAGTTTTAGAATTTTTGCTCCTCTAATGTATTCAAGGAGACTGTTACATATTTGTGCACGAGATTAATGCATCCATGTTTCAAGTAACTCGTTTTGGGCTTGTCTAATCTCATAATATTACTTCAATTTCGCAAATTATATGTACTTTTACGGTTATTTTATCACATATGAATTCGGTAAATTGTCTGTTGACAAGCATGTCATAAGAACGATTCGGGTGTTGAAAATGGAAAGTCATCGTCCTTTTTCTAGAAGAATATTTTATCTATTTCTTTTTTTAGGGGGGGGGGCAGGGCAGTGGACTTGAACTCGAAAACGGAATATGACTTTCCAACTCTCATTGCTCAAAACTGGATCGATTAAAATTCACACAATCATTCCCCGTAAAAAAAGCGCCAAATTACCTTTTCACCCGAAAGGACTAACATCAGTACATCAACCAACGATTTATCAAGCTATAAAACAAGGATTGATGACAAATAAAAGGAGACAGTAATATCTTGTATTTTACTTCTAATTTCCATTGGCACGGGCACAAAATTGGATAAAGAATTCTCTCCCAAGTCACTACGGTGGATCGCGTTTTTGAGAGGAACCACTCAGTTCTTATTACGAATATTAATAGCAGTAGGGGTAGTAGTAGTAGTAGTAGTAGTAGTAGTACATGTAGTAGCAGTAGAAGTAGTACCATTATAGAAGTAGTAGTAATAGTACTAGTACCAGTAGAAAGAGAAGTATTAGTAGTGGCAGTTGTAGTGTCAGGGTAGTAGTGGTAGTAGTATACTAGTAGTAGAAGAAGTCAAAGAATAATTATAAGTGCTAGTATAATTCAGTAATCACATATGTTGACCAGCAAAACATCGTAGAACAGGCGTGATCGGCAAGGGGAAAATCCTTAGTCCTCCACTGACTGAACTCTATACTACACCGCTTGGGTTGATCAGCCAATCAATGCAACGGTCTCTAATAGCATCAACATCTGCACAAATTAGCCAATCAACGCAAAGCTTCTTGGGCTGTTGTACAGTTTTCCGCCCGAGTGCACAGTGCGCGCTGCGCACACAGTCCCGAGTAGCGAGCTATTTTTCCCGGTGAAAATTGGTACTGAACATTTCGAAAACTCATCGAAATACGCAAAATTTTCAAATGTAATGATATGTTTATGTTTACATTTTCTGAAAGCATGAAGTTTGCTCTTTCGCTTCATGTAATTTTTAACTCACGCAGTGACACAGTCGGGGAAATATAAGACGATGAAAATTGCCCTTCAAAATCAACTCGTTTGGTCGCAGCTCTGTGACTTCGGCACGTTAAGAGTTAAGAACAATGTCGTTGAATAAAACATGTGTCCATTGAGGGAAGGAGGGGGGGGGGGGCGGTTATCAAGATTGGCTGAAAGCCATGATTGCATTATTTTTGTCAAGAGATCATTCCGATAACTCTACTCACGGTGACAAACATCACTGCCATCTGTCAGTTTAGTGACCTTTCATCATATCTTACGCAGTGACCGACCTGTGAAAGATATAAAGTCTGTCGGGAGTACAGAATGCTATCTCTCCTGTCACAAATTCCTGTAGGTAGTACCATACCCGTCTTGGAATCTGTATTTTGAAATCCTTAGACAAGAGTCTTCATGTACTTCAACTCGTGTGAGTACTTGTCGATGGTAACGAGACCATTCTCGTGTTTGACCCATGCAATTAGGATGGTGCTGTTCTGACTTACAGCTGGATATGGATTCACGCCGCTTTTGGTTACGTTATATTTCATCGTACCCCACTCATCTATCAGACTGACGAAGGATCCACCATTCACTACAAACATGTTGCGTGATTTCATGGCAAAAATTTGCGTTGGTATATAGGAATGACATATTATCACTGCATATTCGGTATACTAGAATGACTATATTACCACCCTAATTTGCCTCCACACGCTCGCCTTGTGTACATGGACCTCCGCTGACTTTCTCATAACCGGTAAAGATGCAGTCATGTTTGTCAACATCCAGCCCACCATTATCCACCTTGCTGTGGCTCAGCGTATCAAACTGAACATCTAACTTCTCCAATCTTGGTGTGTAGAGTGCGATACTATATAAACACGCACTACGTACAAGACGTGAGGACAGGAATGACATCCTCACTACACAGATCATTGATACGCTTGCTCGGAAACCCTTGACGAAAATCGAATACCTCCTCATTG
>JZLH01S0098773.1:36111-46518 GCA_001188425.1 Eucidaris tribuloides
GGGGGGGGGGGCGGTTATCAAGATTGGCTGAAAGCCATGATTGCATTATTTTTGTCAAGAGATCATTCCGATAACTCTACTCACGGTGACAAACATCACTGCCACCTGTCAGTTTAGTGACCTTTCATCATATCTTACGCAGTGACCGACCTGTGAAAGATATAAAGTCTGTCGGGAGTACAGAATGCTATCTCTCCTGTCACAAATTCCTGTAGGTAGTACCATACCCGTCTTGGAATCTGTATTTTGAAATCCTTGACAAGAGTCTTCACGTACTTCAACTCGTGTGAGTACTTGTCGATGGTAACGAGACCATTCTCGTGTTTGACCCATGCAATTAGGATGGTGCTGTTCTGACTTACAGCTGGATATGGATTCACGCCGCTTTTGGTTACGTTATATTTCATCGTACCCCACTCATCTATCAGACTGACGAAGGATCCCCCATTCACTACAAACATGTTGCGTGATTTCATGGCAAAAATTTGCATTGGTATATAGGAATGACATATTACCACCCTAATTGCCTTCCCACCCGTCGCCTTGTGTACATGGACCTCGCTGACTTTCTCATAACCGGTAAAGATGCAGTCATGTTTGTCAACATCCAGCCCACCATATCCACCTTTGCTGTGGCTCAGCGTATCAAACTGAACATCTAACTTCTCCAATCTTGGTGTGTAGAGTGCGATACTATTATTAAAACCACGCACTACGTACAGACGTGAGGACAGGAATGACATCCTCACTACACAGATCATTGATACTGCTTCTCGAAAACCCTGGACAGAGAATGCCAGAATTCCAGTATTGTATCCTACACCCATCCTACCATCTGGCATGAGAGTCATGACATTCATAATACCTGTCTTGGAAAGAGCCATATCCTGCCTAATCCTCCAACCCTTCATCTCTACACTGCCCAAGTTTAGTTCAGTGTTATTTCGTTTAAACTCCATCCATTCTGCACACCCAGCTATCTCCGATAGCAGTGAGCGGTCTGGCTCATCTTTACACAGTATCCCCTGTAATTCGTGACATAATGTTTTATGTGCAGTCAAGGTTTGACCTTCTGGTGTTCCCTTCATGCCGTTACTGACTAACTCACTAGCACTTCTTATACTGGAAATTAGTTTATAGCTATTATCTTCCAAACTTCCCAACTTACTGTCTAGTTTCTGAACATAGTCTTTACATTGCTGTAAAAGCTTGCCCCGGCTTCGTTTTAACTGTTGCTTGGATTCCTCATACGCGTGGTCGATTTCCGTGGTTTGTTGTATTAGGAAGGTTTTCAATTTGTCACGCTCTTCTCGAACAGTATTGATATATTCAACAATCGCCATTTCCTTGGTTTCAGCTCGCTGCTGCAGAGATTCGATGTGTTCCTTATGTCTCCTGTCATGCTCCCTTGAGTCTACAACATGGTGATTGAATTTGTCATGTACTAGTATCCGACATTGAAAGCAGATGTATTTATTGCAATCAAAACAATACAAATCTTCGTCTTCAACTGCGTGCGTTTTACATTTACTCCTATTTTTGATTGTTGATTTGCCAGGTTGTGTATCTGTTATCGGCGTAATTTTGTGACCTGTGTGTATCTTCCACTTGGCATGGAAACACGAGACACACATGTATTCCTCGCATTCCAGACAGTACGTTTCAGCCAACGGTTTATGATCCGAGTCGCAAATCTGCGTTCCAATTCGCTGTGCGTTCTTGACATCTTCTACCATTGATTTCAACGGTATGTTTGTTTGCAGTTTTGACACGTCTCCGTCTTTGACATCAGTGATCTTACGGCATACTGGGCACGATAACTTACTGCCGTTTTGCTGAGAGTTGTAGAGGCGAGCTAAACAATCTTTGCAGAATGTATGTGAGCAGGCCAGCAGTTTGGGTTCGTTGAAATAACTAAAGCAGATTGAGCATTCCATATTCTGAGTTACCGCTTGCTCTAGATTAAATGCCATGATGGTACGTCACTGCGTATCAAAGAAAAAAAAATAAAAGAAGGGATAAACATATTTAACCAAATAAAAAATAATACGGGAAAGGTAATATTAAATAATGAATGAGTAAATAAATAAACAATAAAGAAATAAATTGGTGTAAATCAATACATCTGCAACCAACCAACCAATCGATCAATTAATCCATTAATCAATTTATCAGTCAATCAATCAATCAATCAATCAATCAATCAATCAATCAATCATTCATTCATTCATTCAATCAATCAATCAATCAATCAACCAACCAACCAATCAATCAATCAATCAATCAATCTATTTATTTATTTATTTATTTAATTTCCAGGAACAAGATTTGTACCTGATTTTTTGCAGTAATATGCCGTTACCATGGCAACACAGTTTACGACACAAGCGAAAAATACCTCTTGCGCATCTTCACCCCAAGACCAATGCGTGCCTAAATTTCATGAGCATAAAAGGTGCCTTTACACGTGCACGAATTTGGATTCCACATCACCCCGCATAATGGCGTACCTAGGCGTGCCATTCTCTGGTATGCAGCTCGCTCAACTCTCTAATCCTTGGGATTGTAACCGGTGTGATGGTCTAGTACAGTGCTTAGAGCGTCCGCCTCACGTCCGGAAGGTCGAGGGTTCGAGTCCCGGCCGGGTCATACCAACAACTTTTTAAAAAGCTTAAAATTTTGTCACGAACGGCCATGCACTTTTTTACTAGCCGGGCAACGTCACAAATGGTACCACGAGCGTTTCCCTCATTGGCACGGACGCTCTAAGCACTAGACCATCACACCGGTTACAATCAAAAGGATTAGAAGGTTGAGTGAGCTGCATACCACAGATGGTACGCCTAGGTACGCCATTGTGCGGGGTGATGCGGAATCAAAATTCGTGCACGTGTAAAGGCACCTTTAGTCAAAAACTAAAGAAGTAGTTCCATCCTCAACATTTGCAACGGACTGACAGACCGACTGCATTATGCTTGGAAACAAAAGCCTAGCCAGAGGTGTGTGTTCTATACTGCAGTCTGATTAGTCAATTGGATTTAACCACTTTTGGAATAAAATTGATTTGGATTTAGCTCCTTTTGGAATGAAACATGATTTTGTACCTAAAAATTTTCCGTCTTTCTGCTGAAATTTTTCAATGAGATATAGTGCATATTGTTCCCATGTATGAAATCAATATTTTAAAACCAAACCAAAAAAAAAAAAAATCAATTTTGATAAAATATGGATTTAGCTCCTTTTGGAATCAAGTTCTTCGTTTAGACAACCGTATTCACCAAATACAAATATATTACTTGGTACAACCTTTAGGTGGATGAAGGAAAAGAAAACAATGCATGACGAAACTATTTGTCTCCGTAAATCACTGCCTTATTTGCATAAATTATGCAAATTATAACTAAAATACAGATTTTTTTTCATGATTTCGAACTATTTGGATATATTCAATTATGTTTAATGGGTTTGGAGGATGATATTCATGCAGAAATACTTATTGTTCTTTTGCAATTATTATTATCAAGGGATGCAAAGAAAATCGTTCAGGAAGAAATTATGTGGATACGCAAATCAATTCTTAATGATGCAAATTAGATATTCGATAATATTGAAAATTATGAGTATTGTGTATGTTCGTGTAATTAACAATTCAGATTCCGTACATAAGCAAATTGTTCAATTATTAAATTTTGAAAAGCACAGTGATATTGCAGCACAATGTTCTGACCTTTTATTTTGAGGTCTTGCACAATTTTTGAAATCAAATTTCGGAGAAATATGTATACTATTGCGATATTGATTTTTGTACAACAATGTTCCCCCCAAAGGCTCATTTTTGGTGATTTGTGTATAACTGCAATGTAAATTGTATTCATCCACGAATGCAAACGCCATAAACCAAACAACCCCTTTCATTTAAAAACGACAACTCCCTCAATGTAATTCCTACAAAGGTGGTCATGTTTCATTTTTATGACTGTTATTTATTGATTGATTGAATAATTTGTGTCAACCATGGCTGCATAACAGCTTTTGTTACTTTAGCAAAACAACGATAACAAAAGTAAAAAAAAAATGCATAAGAAATTTGGTAAACAAAGAAATGTTGTAGACTTGTAGATTATGTTGCAAGGGACATGTGTGCTGATTTCATTGGTGATGGTAAGCCATTCGTTAGCTGACTGCAATCAAAGTAAATACAGCCCAGTCTTCTTAGGGTTAATCTGTTTCAAGCAAACCCTAGTTCTGTTGGTTTTCCAATATCAAAATACTAAACTACTAAAACTCGATTTTCGATCAGTCCCTCAATCCTCCCTATACAGGAAATGGATATGCTCACTTACTATTCTGATATAAATGTTCAGTCCATTCTCTTTTCATGGGCTAAGGTCTTAATTAGAGTTAAAGCCTTGGAAGCCCAATTCCAAAGCAAGACAAATTTTGTTTTGTCAAATTAAGTCTAGTTAAGTCAATTATATCGAGTTTATTTCATATTCAACAAATAAAATTTTGTAACGCTGTTTCAGATATGAAATTCTATTTAAATCAATACTAAATCAACATATCAACTCATTAGTACACTGTATGCCTCTACCGAGTGAAGTCTGAATACGGATATGAGTCAGTGTGCAGTCAGACAGTCACACCTTTTAGTCTGTGGTCAGAAATTGCAAAAACCGTGTAGAACTATTTACCACTGTGACACTTTTAACTGATCCAAAACAAATCTTGTACACATGATTACCTTAAAATGCTTGTGCATTAAACACTTTCATGTGTCTGACAAAACATTTTAATTTGGTAACCAAATTTTGTGAAGTTCTTTTTTTAATTATTAGGTCTACTTGTATTGTTTGTTTTCCTAATAACATTGATCAGACATTTGGTTCCATTTTATTATTGTTTATTGCCGAAAAATTTAGATTGATATTAAAGTTATTATGATGAAATTACCTCAAGTTCATCCATGGATATAGACGGGCAACTTCTATTTTATTCTTTACATATCTAGAAGTCTTGTCAAGTAAAGTTGGACGAATAGTTTCTGCAGGAACATGTGTACACTATCAGTCCAGTATTAAAGAGAGAACTAAAGCAGGACACTGGGAAGTAAAAGGAGTATAGAGAAAGATAGCAGGTGAAAGAAGGAGGGAAATGCTAGCAAGTAAAAAATAGATCAAACTTTATCCGTCAGTAACTTTTCTAATTTACATGCAAAATGCAGTTTACGAGTTTAAGTGTTTTACATGTTGAAAGAATTCTTGTCATTTCTTTTTAATCTTACCCGGGGCAGGATACATTTTTGTGGAGGGAGGGATGTGAGGCAAAAATGTCAAAAAATACATTTCCTGAATTACACCAAAAAACCCCCTTTATTTACGGTCTTTTGAAAATTTCAAAGACGACTGACCAAACAATACGTATCAAGACATTCATCAACTGAGGATCAGTATGTTTCGAGTAATTAAATAGCGCCTTAAACTGGGTCGGACGTATATGATTGGTTTTATTTGCACGATGTACATCGGACTTCTTCCTAATATATATCCGACCCCCCCCCCAAAAAAATAACCTTCTTCACTTCAGTTTTCAAGATTCATCCCTCAGCTCTCGACTCATGTTCCGGGGGGGGGGGGGCCTGTCATTACAACGTGTACGCCATGCGCGTGTGAAAAAAGGCGGAAAATTTATTTATTATTTTTTTTACGGTCGGACGATGTACGCTAGTACAGTGAAAAGGGTATCAAAATCGCCAAAATCAGGAGAAAGTGTATACTTTTAACAAGAGGTTTATTCTAAAAGGGTACCTTTTTGACACTTTGGGTACTAGGTAGTTTTGGAATTAAGTGTATAACTATTCAAAAATGTACGCTTTTTCTATAAAAATCCAAATGCTGTCCATACAAGACATTTTAACTCATTTAGCTGGTTCATTGTGTCTTCATTTTACGATGAATATCATTGGTAGGAACTTTAGTGACGTTTGCCATTCAAATTGAAAAGTATGGAACTGATTGTCTCCTTGGCGCATATATGGGTCAATAGCACCCAAAGTGTTAAACTTGAATACTTGTTTAGGGTCTTCTGAGATCACTGATAATTACAGTACTTGTTTAGGGTATTCTACGATCGGCAGATAATTACTTGTTTAGGGTCAATTTTGAGAATCCATACACGCGCAAAGTGCACCTTGTAGTAAGAATGTCCCCCCCCCCCCGGCCGGGCCCATACTAATTTTTTTGTACCTGTTTTACACACATCACAGAGTTGTTGACACGAACTCATGTACAACCGACACCTCACATTTTTGCTTGTGTTGCCTATTCTTCATCTTATATAGACAGCAACTCTTGTCATGGTGTAATGACATCCCTAGTTACAAATTACATGGATATAATATACTGAAGAATAAAAGCCATTGTTGTTGCATCAAAGGAGATGTCGATTTTAAATGTGTTTAAATGTACATCCGACCTTTATGGAATGACCCATTAGCATAATGTGTGCAAAGTAATTATCATAGGCTAATAAGGCATTGGTCTACATATTGATACTTGTAATACTGCCACTCCTTTCTGTAAAACCTCACTAGAAGGATAAACAATATTCAGTTAAGAGAATGTTAAGAGAAAGTTAAGAGAATATAATTTGTTTTCGATAATAATTTGCATAATTCATCCTGTCAACAAGGTCATTTATGCAACAAACTCTTGCATAGATCTTTGTAATTTTCTCCTCATGCAGCACGTAACATTTATTTCAGTTTTTACATCATATTTAGGTGAGAAATAGTTTTAAACTGTGGAAAGTACCCATTTTCTGCTCGAATTTACATAATTTATGTAAATTATGCAATAATTTGCACAGATACTTAGTTTCTTTATGAGTTCTTCCTCGCTTCGTAGACAGGTTGTACCGAGTAAGACACCTGATTTTGGTGATCATGAAGTTGTATTTACGCTGTTCATAGAATTTTGAACGTTTACACATTAATATGCATATTATGGTAATCATGCAGGGGATATTTGCCTAAATGAAATAACATTATGTGCCTGAATATTTTTCTCTAACCACATTTAACACTTTATATCATAACTATCGTAATTTGCTGCCTATAAATGATTCAAAATCATAAAAATCCTGTAATTTGGTCCTATTTTGCATAAAGTAATGCAATGTTACTATGTTTACATAGACACTATTTTCTTCATGTACGGTTTTCTTTTCCTTCCACAACATATAGGTTGTACCAAGTAATGCATCTGTTTTGGATTATCAAATTTGATTTACTTATGTTCTGTGCATTTTACAGTTTAACGCACTAATTTGCATGCATTATGGTTAGTAAGGATTATTTGCATAGATTAAAACGTTTCTTTGCAAGAATGTTTTTTTCTGACCTTAAGGAACATTTTTACCATGTATTGTCGTCATACCATGTTTACTAATATTTTAATTTAATTAAAATAATTTATGAACATTTGAAAATTTCGCATTTTTGTTAAATTGTGTATATTTTATGCAAATTAGGTAGATATATACGTAGGTACCTCATTGTTATTCAACAAGTTTCTTCTGCTGCCTTTACAGAAACTTTGTACCAAATTTGACATTTGCATGAGGTTGGTATATAGTTTTACAAGGATTTTTAGTCAACTTTTCATTTATCGAGGTTAATTTACATAATCTATGCTAATTAGGACTTATTTGCATAGATAGAGAGTGTCTCTTTGGATTAAAAAAATATCCAATTGCCCCAAGGAATATGTGTACCAAGTGGGACAACTGTACTAAAAAATGCAGCGTTCACCCATTTTTTGCGCTTAACAAATCTACTAAAGTACCGAATTAACGACATACCGTGGCCCTCTTATAAATGCAGTTAACTACATCGTATAATAATAGAAACCGTAAATCTACAGTAAAATGGCTGCAGAGACGCAAAGACGCAAATACCTTTATGCAAATGCCCTGATGACTTATGACAGTGACACACGTATTTATTATAATGGGTACTTAACCATATTTAAATAACAAAGAAGTGGACCCATGACATCCTTAACCCAGTTAATACCCCCTGACGGGAATACTTTCTGTTCTACATGAGTCGTCATTTCTGTCTATACTTCCAAATATGCAAAATAGCAATTTATGTCACCTTCCAAGTACCAATCTATATGTATTTACTCATTATCTTTCTCGATATATCAAGGTCTTGTAGACTGTTGGGTTACAATAAACGATCAGAATTGAGATGTATTTGAAGTTGATATTAATTTTATGGATAATTTGACAGTTGGCAGTTGAAGGATATATATATTTTCAAATCTTTGTATTGTTTCCGGTAACTTGCTTATCCGTATGACAATGATTGTAATACCCATACATCAATGTTCAACAATTCGTAGCTCGAATGTCCACGATGTTAAAACATTTTGTTTAACAATATATCGACATGGCGTAAATAGGTAGGTAAGTTGATTGAGGTTCATGGTTGTGGCGGTTGTATTGGCGGTGGTGGTGGTAGTGGTGGTGGTGGTGGTAGTAATGTGTAAGTGTGTGGATGGGAGGGGGAGGGGCTGCTGCAGCTTCTCTGAAGTTTGACTTTTTAAATAACCTTGCTTTTAACCCGATCACTGGAGGGAAGTAGTGTCGGCGTATTTGTTTAAAAGCAACAAACGTTTCCCCAACCCCTTGGGAGGGTCACTCACAAGCTCTTTATGTATCTGGATACTATAGCTTAGGGGTCAGGGGACAAGGCTTCTTGACAATCAAACGCCATTCAAATGAAGAATCTCAAGTTGGGGTGAGGTCATCAGCCACTACATTGAACTTCCAAATGACAACGAATCATGGCGGTAATGCCCATAAAAGCATTTAAAGGATTATTGATGAAAAAATATTGGAGGCTTTACGAAATCTTCACCCCCTATAATTTTGCTTTTGGGTTAATCTGCCCTTCATTCCCCTCTTCCAGCTGGACTCATGACTAATACGAGCGCGTGCGACAGTACGGTATAAGTAAAACAGAATACAAGTACTTACCAGTTAACAGTGAAAACTAGTTTTCCTCATGTATACCTTTGCTTCCCCTGCCTTGTTTTATAGTAGTCGTTGTTGTTTATTCAACAGAAAAAATAGTACTCATCACCTGGCTCAACGCCCATTGTCCAAGCACTCAAATAATTATGCTGTCAAGATGGTTCTATTGTAAGAAGTCCCTTGGTGAAATAATGTGAAGATAGGCTATTTTCCGCTACGTATTTCGCTTGATGCATCTGTCAAACAGTCCTGTGTTCAGGTGTGTAGCAACGGCTTTTATATTACGGCAGGCAAACATGAACATGACGAAAGGGGAAATGTTTTTAACGGGCAGTGACAATTAGCCTTACCCACTCGGAAGACATTATTTTTTACACATTTCATAACTTCTGAATTTGTTGGCTAAAGTGATCTCGTGATTACCTTGTCGAAGCCTTGCCAAAGACTGTATGTGGTAACTTCCTGTTGCATTAGCTAAGTCATTTAAGGTGTTGCGTAATTTTTCTCGGCATAACGTATTGTGCGTAAATATATTGCGCACAAAACACAGCGACTGATTTTGAGCCAAACCTACTTAACCTGATATGATTATAACTTATACTTGCAGAATAAGAGTACCGTTGTCAACATGTAACCACACATACAGTATTTGGGAAGAACATTCGATAAATCAATAATGTCTGTCGTTGATGAAATTCAGTGAAAGATTGAATATAATCGAATTCAATGATAGCAAAATTACATCTTGTTTTCAGGAAACTCGAAGGATTTCAATTGTCCCCTACATTCCACGTGTCAAATGAATATACAGAATAAATAAACACGCGTTCAATTGGTTAACTATACCAAACACTAGTGTCATATTGAGGTGAGGGGGTGCTAGACCTCTAAATAAAATCTGATTAGAGAGGCTTATATTGACCTTTTTTTGTGTGTATGTTCGTTTCTGACCCCCAAATTATTTGGCTCATTACGCCACTGGACTTCATCCTATTATTGACATGAAGGCGGGGCCTGATCATCCAGCGCAAGAAGAAGAAGAAGAAGAAGAAGAAGAAGAAGAAGAAGAAGAAGAAGAAGAAGAAGAACGAAGAAGAAGAAGAAGAAGAAGAAGAAGAAGAAGAAGAAGAAGAAGAAGAAGAAGAAGAAGAAGAAGAAGAAGAAGAAGAAGAAGAAGAAGAAGAAGAAGATATGCTATTTACCGTTATGTATTTCGCATGAAGCATCTGACAGACAGTCCAGTGTTCAGATGTGTAGCCACGGCTTTTATATTACGGCATGAAAACGTCGATATGAGGAAAGAGTAAATGATTTTAACGGGCAGTGACAATTAGACTTACCTACTCGGACGGCATTATATGTACG
>JZLH01S0098773.1:47513-71927 GCA_001188425.1 Eucidaris tribuloides
TATTATAATCACCTTTGTCCGTCATTTCAGCCTCTAGAGGCCTCTATTTATTTTTAGCTATTATCTGGACTTAATACACGATGGCAAATTTTGTAAATATAGAGTTCTTACAAAAGAAAACGATCCTCTTTCTGAGCTGAGAAATCTTAGGTATCGCACAGGTCATGCGTCACTGCTCTCAGCGACGGACTTCGTCATTGTTCTCATTACACTCGAACGCATAATAATAAAGCTGCGTGCAGCGGGAACTGGCAGAAATGTACGTTTGTGTTCGATTTTTTGCCAATTCCGCGGCCTTTTCCTACCCAATAAAATTTGTGATTTTACATTTTTTAGAATCCTCTAGACTTTTCCGCTACAAATACTTATTGTCAAGATGTTTACCATGAACGCACTTTCATTTATGAGGTGTAAAGTCAGAAAAAAGATGGGAAAACAGGGATCTTCCACGAGATTTTGACCAAAAGGAAGTTTTTAGATCAATTCCGCGGATGAATAACAATGACTTTGGTCACATAATTGATCTAACCTTAAAGAGAAACATTTGATTATCACAAATCTCGTGTAATAGTATATGCACTTTGTAGATTGTTCAATGGCGAAATATGTGCCCAAAACGACGGTTTTAGTTCGTTTGCCATTGTGTTGGCAAAAACCTAGACGATAACGAAAGTAAAAGATCGCTTAGAAATTGATATGTACTTAGATCGGTGACGGGATCACAGGTCAACAGTACAAAAATCCTATACTTTAATTAATATATGTAAGGGTGAAGTACACCAATGAGTGTACGATGGTAATGAGGTGTGACATGAAGGTAGTAAACAACAGTGGAATGTTCCTTTTTCGAGTTAATATCAAAATTTAAGTTACCAGAAAATTGAATTATGTTCCATAATCTAAGAATAGCTACAAGAAGGGGAGGCCAATAATGTATGTTAGCATGGTTTGCAACGGTGAAACAATTTGGTCAACTAATCATACTTTAAGTTCAAGGGACACTTGGCTTTTGCACCAATTGTATCACAAGCAAATTACTAGCTGTAATAGTCTACAATGCCTGTGTGACGATGAGAGTAGTAACGGGTCTAATGATATTAGTGTAAATTAAAAAGGTTAAAGGCCAAAGGTCAAATGACAATCGTGAATTATCTAAGAATGACGTGATTTCCCCCAAACGGGGTCTGTACAGCTTGTGCAAGACATATGCCTATATGCCTTACGTAATGAGGAGGTGTATAGCCAATGCAGGTTTATCAAATTCGTGGACTTCATATTGAGAAGCTCTTGTCTGAGATACGAATTGGTGATGGAGGGCAAAGGCATACTACTGACTGTACAGAAGAATTGCTCATCATCACCTGCACCATCAGCATCAGCATCGTCGTCGTCATCGTCACCATCTTCATCTTTATCATCTCCTTCTGCTTCGTCGCCAACACAATCACCACAATCAACGTCATCATTGCCATCATAATGGTTATGGTTATTTCCATTATTATTATCATCATTATAACCATTACTCTCTTCATTACCACTTTAATGCTTCATCATGACCAGTGTCACTATCGTCATCTTACACATCGAAATAACAATAATTATCATCATTATCATCATCATCAACATCGTCATCATCATCATCATCACCATCATTATCATCATCATCATCATCATCATCATCATCATCATCATCATCATCATCATCATCAAAAAGACAGACATGATTTATATTCATTATTTACTAATCAACGGCATTGTTTATTTCATATTCATATTGCCGATGACAAACGTTATATCACTATCTGGTTATACACATTTGACACTGAATTGACGAGAGTATGCTTAACCTGTAGGAGACTAAGTACGAGTTAAGTGGTGTTGGGGTCTATGGAAAATGCATGTTATAGTGAAATCAAATCGTCTCCAACAGGTTGACACAAGTTCTTGCTACGCGTGTGTACTTACACACACCGACAAACACATAGAACAACCCCACCCTCCGTTTCCTATTGAATCGGTAACCAATATCATTTTATATGAGTTTGCACAAATCAAAAGATAAAAAGACTGTCAACTGCACTTTTCCCAAAATATCATGTGATAATTTTCCCTTTTCTAAACATTATTATCATCACTGTGCACTTCCAAAGTTTTAGCAAAGTTTTTACACTTTTTAATCATTTCGTTTTCTATAAAGCCCGAGTATAGTCTGGGTATATGGTAAACAAATTGAAATTCTTTATAATTATGTTTTTATATTGATAATTATGATAGATGTTCCCTGAAAATGGCTAGCTCTGACGCTCCCCCATTTTTGAGAAATTACTAAAAAAATGTACATGTAGGGATCCCAATATATCCCATCGGTAATATCCATACCGCCACATGTTTCTCGACAGTTTAAACATTAATCTTTGTATACACATGGTATAAAGGAATTTCAGTGGGTTTTATGTTGAATTCCCATATCTGGAGACTTAATACTTTGTGACGAAAAAGATGCCTGATCGACCAAAACTATACTTGGGCTTTAATTAGAGATTTATAAATTAGATACTTTTGATTAAATTGACAATGGCATGCATACTAATTACAGACAAATTGATATAAACAAAATTTCTTCATCAACATAAGTTGTGTTTTAAATTATTGCAAAATAATATACTTGAACTTAAAGCTGTAGTAACACATTTGTGATATGTAGATTGGCATCTTTCTAGGTCGATTTTGCCCAAACGATACCATCACACATTCAGGTCAATGTTGCGTAAAGGTATGAACGAAGAACTTACTCGAAAGTTATCTGCTCTGGCACTCATACCTTCTCATGAATGACATAACACTTTTGTTTCAAGGATATGAAGCTCTACAGATTGGTATATACAAAAGACAAAGGCAAAACAGCCATAACTAGTTGTTGTAGGCCATCATACAACTGGTCGAGATAAAATACGATGAGGTACATCACACAGTGCACTTGGATGATACCATGTTACAACCATGCACATCAGGGCAGCTTCAAAACGCTGTTACCTAGCTTATTTAGAGATCTCCATCTTTCTTCTAAAAACACGTTATAGATGACCCTGCACTTTATTTGATGAAACATAACCACTTGAGTGCGAAAGAAAAGGCGAGGTAAATCTAATAAACCACAAAGTGATGAAAGGCATAGTCTTTGTAAAGGTATACTATGAAAACATTCCCATTGTTTTGGAAAACCATACAAACTCAACAGAACAATAAATTCAATCACATTGTATTATATTCCTTAAAGACGGGAAACTAGTTCCCTTTGGTTTTAGAGAGTTCTCGATATAAATGTTAATTCGTACATATTTTACAATATAGTGACACATAACTAGAACCGTAAAATACCCCTAACCTGCACTCGAAAAAAACCTCGACAGGTCTCATAAAGTGAGACAATATGCATTTGTGACCTGTTATCACGATACCCTGATAAAGTCGCATAGCCCAAAGGCAAGGAAAGTGGCAAATATTGTAATTAGAATATAAATTATCAAAGTTAAGTGTCCTTAAAATCAAAAGGTATTATTACCTTCACATTTGCAAAAGTTTAAATATTTATATTTTGTACCCAAGTTATTTAGTTCTCCATTTGTATGCGACTTTATCAGGATATAATTATCGTGGCGACGGGTCACATTTTATAAAACACAAAGGGATGTTTCATTTCTTTACAAAGAACTTCTTTTTACACAGTCTAACGTCAAATTATGTCATTTGCAAACCTATTCAAAATTGAAATAGATACTCAAAGATATAAATGCGGCGGGGGGGGGGGGAGTCAAACTTTCCACTTTCTAACAAAATTGATTATTACTTGTATTGTATGTTTGATTTAGATCATGAATTTATATAAGAATTTATATGTTTCTATAATATGTACACGCATCGTAATTCAGCCATAAAGCTGTCATGTTGTTTTTCTTTTGTGAAATAAATAAACCATTGAAAAAATAAATAAATGTATCCTTGGGGCGTTTTCCTCCGCTAGGGATTGCCTTCTGTGTCCCCCCTCCCCCCCCCCTGCAATCGTGCAACTGTTATAATCGACATAATATTAAATCTGGATGCCCTTTTGTCACTGTTTGTTACTGCAACATAGATCATGTACCAAATGAAGAGGACAAGGTTGGTTTTCTGAGACTAAACAGAATTGACTATGTTTCTTTGGTACCGTCCTGCTTTTTTTTAAAGTCAAGTGTCACTTTAGAGCTCTGAACATTTTTAGAAACTTTATTTTCTAAAGCCACTTTGGTTTTGTGATGAAGGTATGATTTTTTGGGGGTAGGGGTATGATGCGTCAGGCTAACTAAAATGAGTTCAGTAATCCAGTAGTATTTTCAATATTCATGTATTGGTTCTTAAAAATCAGACGGCGTGAAAACTATATATATTGCATGCGACACGTTTGTAATTTGTAAGGAAATTTCACTTATGAAGACCCATCCTGTACAAGGCACGGGCCTACACGTAGACTTTATTTTAGTAGGTTTTATAATAATCCAATTAAATCTGACTTTTTCATTCCAATAGATTTGATTTTCTAACTCCAATAGTGTGCTGAAGATTCTCAAATGACAGTCTACTATATATCCCCGTGTATTTGCACAATATCAACCTATACAAGTGTCACTGTCTATGGCTATGCTTTTGATCAGTTAAGCATTGATAATATCTGATTTCCTTGATTTCAGAACAGCACTATCACGACACTTCGTCGTTTGTTTGGACTGAAAGGGTAAATATGGCACCATTCCGAATGATGCCATCGAGATATGCCGCCTTACTTCTAGAGGGCATGCTTCTATCAAGTCCAGGGGCCGATTTCACTAACGTCTGAAATTCATCGCAAACAGCGATATTCATCGCAAACAGCGATATCCATCGCTATTTGCGATGGATATCGAGTTGAGCGATTTCACTAACAGTTAGCGATGAATATGTTCATCGCAAACTGTTAGTTAGCGATGAATATTTTGCGAGTTCTAATGAGCACTCGCAAAATAGTCATATCCATCGCAAAAGACAAAATTCAGCGCGATGCACCCGCGGAATGCGCCATTTCCTCACGAGTTATCCCTTAACAGCGATCATAATAGCGTTATTATTACTATTATTATTATTATTATTATCATCATTATTTATTATCATTATTATTATCATTATTATCATTATTATCATTATTTTCATTATTATCATTATTATCATTATTATCATTATTATCATTGTTATTATTATTATTATTATTATTATTATTATTATTATTATTATTATTATTATTATTATTATTATTATTATTATTAGTACTACATGTATTGTTTATTATCATCATTATTATCATCATCATACTAAGGGCTGTATTATTTTTATTGTGTGTATTATGTGGGCATGTGGGTGTATGTACGGTGTGTCTGTGTGTGTGTGTGTCATTGTGTTTGTGTTTGTCTATGTTGCTGTATGTGTGTGTGTGTGTGTCAGTGTACGTGTACGTGTGTCTATGTGCGTGTGTCTGATTGTGTCTTTTGTGTGTGTCACTCTGTGTGTTTATGACGGTGAGGTGGTGTCTGTCCATCTGTTTGTATGTGTGAAGTGACCAACTAGGACAATGGATTTACCAAAATAATCTCTACAAACCTATAGGGCCTACAGGATTTCTTTCAGGATTTCTGAATTTTTTTTTTGGAGAAAATTGCCAGAAAATGTTTAGATACATCAAAAACCCCTCCTCTCCATCAATATACTTCCCCCTATGGAATTAAGGTCATTTCCCCGTAGGTATTCCCTAATCTATGGATGCATGGCTAAAATGGCCTTCGGTAGGGGGTTTCCACTACGAGTAGCAGCCTTGACGTCATAATTTTGCGATCGGGCTCGTCCATGAATATTAAAAGTATTTTTTGTCGTCGCTAATTGCGATGGTTTTAGTGAAATCCAAATTCATCGCAAACAAAGTTAGCGATGACGTTGCGATGGATTTGAATTTGCGATCAATTTGGCGATGATCGCTAAAATCGATGTTAGTGAAATCGGCCCCAGAGGTGCTTTCTACATTTGAGGATATTCAATGCGTAACAGTTTTACTTTCTAACATATTCATTTTAACGCGTTCATTCTGTCGTGCTTTTTAATGCTGATACATATCACAATTCATGAGGATCATAATGTACATTCCTATGTTTAACCCAAATAATGTGTACCAACCGGTAATACAACACATACAGGGGCGTAGGCTGGTTAGGGCATGGGGAGGTGCACATCTTGCGGAGGGGGAACTAACTTGGTGTGGGGAGGTGCACATCTTAGGGAGGTGGAACTAAAGTTGAGAAAATCAGGCGTTGAAAGCAGAAAAGGTGGTGACAATTTCTTTTTGCTTGCCAGGGGCGGAACTCCTTTGGCTCTACGGGGGGGGGGGTGCACGTGTACCCAGTGCACCCCCAGCCTACGCCCTTGACATACATTTATTTGGATGGTTATAATAATTAACTTGTTTCATATGTTTTAGAAACTTTGCAGATATTTTTTTTTTCGGGGGGGGGAGCGGTGATCTTATGTATGCAGCGCTCCTTGACTAAAGAAAAAAAACAGTGTTGACTTACAAAAAAAACATGCTCCACTTGGAGAAAAAAATACTTATAACATTTTCAAATTTTACAGAAAGTTATGTTTGCATTTTGTCAAGAGAGGTCATACCGATAGGACTGGTCACGAGAGTGAGAAGTATCACTGCAATTTTTCAAGTCAGTGACCCTTCATCACATCTTCCAGCGTGACAGATCTCTGGAAGATATACAATCTGTCGGGAGTACAGAATGCTATCTCTCCCGTCAAGAATTCTTGGAGGTAGTACCACCTCCGCTTTGCTGGAATCTGTATCTTGTAATCTGTGATAAGGGTCTTCATGTATTTCAACTCATTGGAGTACTTCTCGATGGTAACGAGACCATCCTCGTGTTTGACCCATGCGATCAGTATGGTGTCATCCTGACATACAGCTGGGAATGGATAGACACCAGATTTGGTGACGTCATACTTATGTGTACCACATTGATCTATCATTCTGACCGTGGATCCACTCATCTCTACAAGCATGTTGGTGGATTTTATGGTGAAGATTTGACACGGTTCATAGTCACCGCATGTTATTTCCCTAACTGCCTTCCCACCCGTTGGTTTGAATACCTGGATCTTCTTGACTTTCCTATAGCTAGTATAGATGTTGTCATCTTTGTCTACAGCCAGACCACCATACCCACCTTCATCATCACTCAGTGTATCAAACTGGACGTCTAACTTCTCGCATTGTGGTGTGTAGAGTGTGATATTATTATTGCCATCTCGTACTACATATCGACCATCAGACAAGAATGACACCTTACTGATCTTAACATCCTTCAACACTGTTTCCTGTGGACCATCAACGGAGAATGCCTGGATTCCTCCTTTACTGTATCCCACAGCCATCTTACCATCTGTCATTGACGTCATGCCATTCATACTATCCCTTGTAGGAAGTGCTATATCATTCCTAAGTACCCACCCATTATCTTCCTTCACAGTCCCCAACTGAAACGTATCATCAAAGTTTGATTTTGGTGAGAACTTCAACCCTTCTGCACATCGAGTTATGTCCCTGGGTAGCGAGCAGTCTGGCTCATTTTTACCCATTATCTCTTGTAATTGACTACATAATGTATTATGCACGGTCAATAGTTGGCCCTCTGGTGCTACCTTCCTACCATTACCAACTAAGTCACTAGCACTACTGACACTAGTAATTTCTTTTTGCCTTTCATTTTCCAAACTTACCAACTTACTGTTCAGTTTCTGTATTTGTTCTTTGTATTCGTTTACCAACTTGTCCCGTCTTTGATTTATCTGCTGCACGGTTTCACGATGCGCCTGATCGATTTCCTCCGTTCGTTGATCCAGGATGGTTTTTAATTTGTTCTGCTGCTCTTTAATGATGTCGATGTGTTTGCGGATCGTCGTTTTCCTCACTTCAGCTTGTTGCAGCAGGGACTCGATGTTTTTCTTGTGTTTTGCTTCGTGCTCCTTTGCGTCCACAACACGATGTTTCTCCTTGTCGCTATGATCTAACACCCGACATCGAAAACATACATATATATTGCAATCGATGCAATAAAATTCTTCATCTTCTCCTATATGCGTTTTACATTTTCGCCGCTTTTGGATGGATGTCTTACCCGAAAGTATGTCTGTCATTGTAATTACACGATGTCTAGAGTTCTTTTTCAATTTAGCATGAGCTTGATGACATGAGATGCACAGATATTCCTCACATTCCTGGCAGTAAGTTTCAGCCAATGGCTTATCATCATCTGACTCGCAATTGGTGCAAACCTGCTTTCCAGCTCGTTGTGCGTTGTTGAAATCTTCTACCAGTGATTTCAGCTGTATATTTGTTTTTAGTACCGATAGATCTCCATCTTTGACATCAGTAATCTCACGACATAATGGACACAATAGCTGATTATTTTGCTGAGATTCGTAAACGCGAGCTAAACAATCTTTGCAGAATGTGTGTGAGCAGGTCAAAAGTTTGGGTTCGTTGAAGTGATTGAAACAGATTGGGCATTGCAGATTCTGCGTTACTGCTTGTTCTACAGGTGTTGCCATGGTACCGATGAGACTGTTTAAGAAAACATAAATACGCAATTGCATAATACTTTAAACAATATCAGTTAAAAAACAATTAAATAACGTGATTAAATGTTACTATCAGGTATATACCGTTATGTACAAGTACACAATTTGAATAATACAATGGATGCACATACGTGGATAATGTTGAAATGAAAGAGAAAAGAGTTTGGTTTATGTATATGTGTATATAAATGTGTATACGTTTGTGGCATTCAATATTTTCTAGTCATTGTTGGTACTTACTTAACCTGAGGTGACCAATATAGAATCCGGTTTGACACATATACCCTGGAAAACCACCCACTGAAAACACCCCGAGGATAACCGCCCTCTTAGACGACCATACGTTAGAATAGTCCTAGTTGCTTTGGGGAGGGGGTAGTTGTCTAAAGGTAGTTGTCTGGGGCAGGGACGGCGCTAGAGTAAAATCTTAGGGGTGGAGAAAAGTTGTCGCAAATTTTTTTTGTGTGCCAAGTTGTTTTTGCCTGTCGAAATACAAGCCAAAAACTATCCGACAATCGGGGACGGGTGGGGGCGTCGATGACGAACAAAACTGTTTTGTTCCAGTCAATTCTTTTAACTGCCAAATTACAAGCCAAACATCATTTGACAATCGGGGAGCAGGGGGCCGACGACGAGCAAAACCATTTTCTTTTTTTTGCCAGCAAAATTTTACCTGCCAAATTCCAAGCCAAATGACATCACTTTAAAAAAAAAAACGGTGGTGCCCCGGGTCTAGGGCATAGTTGTGTATGTGTGTGTGTGTGTGTGTGGTGGGGGGTGGGGGGGGGTGTAGTGGGAGGTTTCCCTATAGTTGTCTGGGGGTATTTGACCTAGGCAGGGGTGACGGTGACAGGGTCAAATATTTCTTTGGAAGGCGCAGAACATGGGGGGGGGAGGGTTGTGGCGGGGGGGGGGGGGGGTGTGGGGACAAAAATTTCAAAAAAACTAAATTTGCAATGAATTACACTGCAAACACCACATGATTGTCTGAATTCTGACAATTATAGGGACAGCCGCCCCTGATCCTAGGGGTAATTGCTCTAGAGAGTAGTTAGCTGGGGTGGAGGGTAGTCGCCCCAGATGGTGGTTGCCCTCGGGGAAGTTGTCCTTGAGGGTGTTAATCCTAGGGGTGATTATCGTGGGGTGTATGTCCATGGAGTAGATGTCCTAGAACCGAAATATACAACCCTCATAACCCCGCGAAGTATTTGGAATGCTGTATACAAAATTATGTCGATCAGCTAAATTGACATTCACCCTTAAAGGTGAGTGACATAATTGGGGGTAGTCCTTTACTAATTAGGTTTAAACTATTCCAGAATCAAGTAAACTGTGCAAGGCAAGGGTTCTATTGTAAAAATTTTGTAGCCAAACGTTGACTCATTCCATAGTTACTTCCATCAGAATGCCTTATGACAGAACAATCTATTGTGTAGCTTTCTATGGCAACTAATTCTACCGGGGCTCAAGAAAAACAAAATATGAGTACGTTCATGCTTGATTTGGCTTAAGTAAACAAATTCAAGATGAATTCTTTCAGCCGGGAAATACACTCCAGCTAGTGTGTCCATTGCAACCAATTCGGTTCGAGAGGTATTTTTTATTTCTCCCAATCATATCACTCTCCTTTAATCTGTGAGTTTAATGGACATTCTAACTCAGCAACGATAAAAAAAATCCAACTGAGGCCACGTTTTAAAATAGTTACAAGAAGAAGACATTTGACTTTAACTTAGTCGGTAGAATGAAGTCAAAACCCGGAAAGCTGAACTCACAAAGTCAAAAAGTCCTCTGCACGCCCTTTGGCAATTGTGGGAAATTAGTCAATGTGTTAATCTTGGCCTAAGTTTGTAATTCTGAACTCAAACAAAAATGAATGTTAAGGTCGTCATGAGGACGGGCGCAGGGACGAATATAGTATTTATGAAAGGTTGTTCAAAAATATTATGATAATGTGATTTTTCATTGTAAGAAATGAATTTAGCAATGTATATATGTTAACATTATGAAATCACAGTGTCTAGAAATTGAAATTGATGTTTGGCGATTTGGTAGACGGCGTTTAGCCTATGAACATGTTCATAATGTGAGAGCAAGAATGTGTTTAGAAAGTATTTACTCGCAAAAAACAGTTTAACAGTGTATTCACTGAAAGAACTGAAACAAGGTAGACAAGTTTATGAGTCAATCAATAAATCAATAAATCAATCAATCAAGCATGCAAGAGTTTGATTACAAATGAAATTAATATTGTTATTAATTTGTTGTTTCATTATTTGCCATGCCTCCTGTACACATAATTGTGTAGGTTAACACACATGTTTGGAACGCCGAAATGGATGGTTTATTGTTATTTTTTTGTAAGTGGAAGATTTTGTCGTTGTAATTTTTTTACTTATTGCAAGTAAGTGTGGTTGAAAATGGATTAAAGGCAAGGTTCACCCTGACATCAAGTTGGTTTTAATAAAAGCAGAACAATAAGAGAAACATATTAATGAAAGTTTGGCGAAAATCCACCAAAGAATAACAGAGTTTTGAAGTTTCAAAGTTTTAAATTTGTGACGTCACATGCGAGCAGCTCCTCACATGAATGTCACGTAATATAAATTCCATAAAAATTCCAAATTTTTTTAATAGTTCATCGATAATTGAACTATTTTTTTTCTTTGTTGTATGTATAAATTGATGTTTCTGATAATATATTGAAAGCACTGGTAAACTCATTTTCAAAATTCTGAGAAAACGGCACCTTTATGGAATTTATATCACATGACATATGGGGAGTTGCTCGCATGTGACGTCACAAATTTAAAACTTTAAAACTTCATAACTCTGTTATTCTTTGGTGGATTTTTGCAAAACTTTCATTAATATGTTTCTCTCATTGTTCTGCTTTTATTAAAGCCAACTTGATGTCGGGGTGAACCTTGCCTTTAAGTATCTACTAACTGCCAATTAGACTTCGTATTCATCCTATTGTCTATAATGCCAAATATGTCTTATTCCAGAGACAAACAATGCATGTAACATTTGTGACACTACTTCTTAATCTTGTCGTCGCGGCTATATTTGACGTTTCAATATAAGTTCACCACGTCTCAGTGCATGAAGAAATAAGCATGCAGGTTATCGAACGAGAAAACGAACAACGCGTTCATTGCATGGCGATGAACAGTACAGAGTTCAGGATGAGTGAACAAGTTGAAAACTTGTTATCTACGTAGACAATTGAGTAAATTATTGTAAAAATATGAATGTATTGTAAGGATGTTGTAAGCAGAAAATGCGTTGTTTTTGTATCTGGTGATCACAATATTGAAAACTGCCTAATACCTGAAGAGTTGTGTGCGTGTGTGCGTGTGTGTGTATGTGTGTGTGTGTGTGTGTGTGTGTGCGTGTGTGTGTATGTGTGTGTGTGTGTGTGTGTGTGTGTGTGCGTATGCGTGTCAATGTCCATGTGTGTTTACATACATACATACTATACAAACGTTAAGCAAAGCATAAACGATTAAAGTCATCCTGACGAATTAGCATAAGATTCTGAAAATTGGGAGAGTAATTAAGTTTGATGTAGCACTCGAAATGTATCACGTGCCTCATTACTTTTTTTTTACTATACAAATGTATACTCAAATATGCAAATGAGGATTTTATTCTTCAAAAATTAAAACTATATTTGCCAGAAAGTTGATCTATAGCACGACGAACAGGCATTTTGTTGCAAATAAAATGAATTAGGGTGCAAAAATCAGGAGAAGAAAGGAGAACAAACTACGTAAAAGGTTTACCAAAGCAAACCATAATGGTATATTATCTTTATAATCTGCTAATTACCTAAATTTAGAATTGTCTTCACAGAAGGACAGCATTGCTTAAATATATACAATTATTCACACAGTGACAAGTAGGTTCTGCTTTTAAATGTTATCGGGTTCAAACATTGTGGTATCATAAATTGGCTATTTAAACTATGGGAAAGATTTTTGCGAAATGAATGACTTAATCAATAAACACAACCGTGAATTAAGTAATGTGACCTGTTACCCTCACCTAAAAACACATATCTATAGTGCCACGTTACGAAAAAAGATCTCTACCTCCTAGCCTTTTCGAAATTTCGAAAGATGTAGGTAATTGTTATTAGTAAAAAACATGTCTGTATGGAGCTATGGTAACACTAAGAACCCAAGATATTTTTGGTTCTCCGCAGCTCGGGGGGGGGGGGGGTCACATTGTGCCACCTTCTCTAAAATCTTCATTTTTTTCACCAATCACTATCAAGTTTGGTATACATGCAAAGAAACTCAAGGTCAAAAAGGCTACTTTCAAACTTTTTTCTAGATCACCATATAGGGGCACTATTTGCCATAATATAATGTAATACATAGAAAAAAAAGATTTTGTCTTTGATTTTCCATATTCAAATATGCCATATTTCATATCCCATATTCAAAAGTTATTAATTTGTCAATAATTATGCAAGGTCAAACACGTTTTAATAGAAAATAACTAGATTGAGTAAACTTTGACTGTTTTAGAGTTCATATTTTGTGTTACAATACATAGAGTGGGAATGTAATGCATTTATGCACAAATTACTATGCACTGTTGGCTGCACCAAAATGTTAAAATCACATGAATAAATGCAATTTGTTTATCATTCCGGTACAACTTTTTGCTGGCCTTACGTTTTGATGCTTCATTCTTGTATAATCTAATAATTAAAAATTGGAAATAAAGAAAAATAACATGAAAAAACCCCCGAATGTTCAATATTTTTTCTTTACTGTTTTTATTGTTTTGGCGCCATTTCACCTTTCAGAAATAAAGAAAGACAAAAGTAATGTACTGAATATGTTTCTTAATTCATGAAGCATCAGTTTCATGTCACATTTGAGCCAAATCAGCCAATACACATGAAATGCAAGTGACAGTAACTCTTCTGTGTAGTGAAGAAAAGAATAGAACATCACAAAATGGCACACATAACCTTCAAAACGTGGTTGCCATGGCAACAACATTTAGTGGGTAACGCTAAGCTACACACCAACATTTTTTGCCATAATATTTTAGGAAAATCCACCAAGGTTGATAATATTTCGTCAAAAATTGTGGAAATGGCGAGAACAAATTTGGTAGGGGGCACATTTTGCCCCCTTAGGCTTTTAGAGTTTTATAGGACAACATTTAAATCATTAATGTATTATTTATTTGAATTCATTGCGAATTCTGACCCACCGTGTTTATATCGGATGGTACACCAATATATACAAATCATGTTTCATAATATTGGCATAGTAGGGCTATTAATGATGTTAAAGACGCTATAACACTGTGGCAGACACGTTTAAAAAATTGTCGAACTTTGCTTCTGACATATCTGACAGTGTTTGAATGGATAAACACCTTAGAACAAAAAAAATGTGGACGGTTATGCTGTCATTAGTACAATATGTGCACATACAAATTGGCACATTCATTTCCTATCAGGCGATAGGAAATTCTGCAACACAGCAGTCTATGGGGGAAAGCTGGAATGGTCTCTCAATGATTTTTACTTTCTTAAAGCACTTACTGATCGTTTTAATTTGCATTTTTTTCAGGGCTCCATTTTTAGACCATGTCAGAGACACTGGCAGCATGGGAAATCATGCAGCTCAGATTTTTTTAAACTGGAACACTGTTATACAGTGCCTTTAACTAGGCTAATGAATTCCATATTCCGAATTTCCCCTAACTGGTCCCTGTTCTTTTGGTATCCCACCGTTTAAACGGCCCCAGAAACCAATCAAACTGAAAATAACATTCAACTTATTCTACAAGATTTTTTTACGAAGATTTCGAATATGGCAATGGTTTATATCACAAATGGATCATAAAGCTGAAATTAATTTTTCAAAATCAACTCTCCGAAACGGGCCGAAAAAGGCCGAGACGGTCCGAGAATTAGCCGAGGCGGAGTGACGTCACATGCAGAGCTCCAGTCGCTAGTCGCTACCGATGTATTTACACACACGCATTAGACGTTCCTCGTATTTATTTTTTTCGGATTTTCTCAAAAGTTTCTCGAATTGCTAGTTGAAAATAGCAGAAAGTCAACGAGCAGAGCAGTCAGAAGAAGAAAGCTACGCTGGAGAAGCGGGAACTGAAATGGAGAGTGAAGAAGGAGAGATTGAAGAGGAATTTGAGATGGAATTTACGAGGCCCGACCATGCGAACGTGCAGCCGTACCTAGCTGCGCTGTACGCCGACGAGGCGGCGGATGCAGACATTGTCCGTCGGCGTGGGCCTGAAGCTGATGCAGACATCGAAGACAGACCTGCAGACTAGGCCCGGAGACTAGGGAACAACAACTGGTAAGTTTAAAATAATCAGACTTTTTGTTGTTGAATTAATTTGGTGGATGGTCAGAATGGAAGTCATAGTCTACCTAGACTCAGTAGAAAAGTCTCGACCTTCATAGAGTTATGTCGGTTAGATCTAACTTAACACTAAACTGTTAGATCTAACGTTATAGTGCCAACTAGCGCCTAGCCTAGTGTCAAATGTCATAGTGGGGGTGGATCGAGACACTCAACAAGGCAACATTTCAACCAAACATTTTGGACGTTTGGAGTTTCCTCTTTCAATAAATTTTTGGCAATTGGTGTCTGGACTTGACTCAGATCTAGACGATTTTTGGTTCCATCTACTCTCCGATACCAGCCAATGAAAATTGCTATAAATTCTCCTTTATTCCTCGTGCAATACCGGAATGGAATGCACTGCCTGTAGTTATGTTGATGTAGACCTATGTTAGTAATGTTACATCTATCCAGGATAAAATTAACTTCAAATTTCAGCTCATAACCATCACATCAAGCAAAGCAACCAAAATTCTAGTTCTCTCCTAGCGCCAACAACATCTGCGCACCTAGACTCGACAGACTCGCACGCGACACGCGTGCGGGCCGTCGAGGTAATTGCGCCCATACCTGCCCGGCTTGTTTTCTTGTGGAACGTTGGGCATCATACACAAACAAGAAAACGAAGAGGATACATGATCATGACTGAGTTTGACATGCCAACTGTAATTTGCAGTTGCATCCCACAGTGGACCTAGTCCTAGGCCAGGGCCATTAGGCCTAGACCAATAAATATGTCTCTAATTTGTGGGCCTAGCCCTAGTAATCTAACAGTACGGTCATGTAACCGAGATGGCCCCTCACTTCAGTTACATGACTCATAAAAATTGCTATAAAGTCGAAAACTGGGGAAGATTTTTTTCTTTAATATCAACATCCATAATTATGTACCTCACCATCTCCGAAGGTTTCCCGTCATTCCGACATCGCTAATATGCATTTCCAATACTTTTAACGAAAATTTTCAGAAATTATCTGTACAACTAATAGGGCGCTCATCTCTGTATGTGACGTCACAATCCCACAATACCGAAGTCGGCCGAATCAACTTTTTCAGCGGCCGATCAATCGGTGAACCCAAACCTCCCCATTTTCGGCCAGTAATTTCCATTTATTGCTAAAATGATAAGGGTTATGAAGAATCTAAGGGCGAATTGTTTACAAGTCAAGGTGTTTCTTCATAATGAAAGCCATTGTTAATTCGATTTCTGGATCCCTTTAAGCAACTTCCTATATTATTTACCTGTTGAATTAGGAAGGCACTCTTTATGCATTATTTACGGTCTAAATGGAACTTGCCGATTCCTGCACATATACATAGATCGCCTCCCATTATGTTATTCCCACATTACTGTTACACACATTCGATACTTACCGTTAACCACGTAGAAGGTCCAGCCTTATCCACATTTCATGTCAATCCAACTTTACTCTCTCCCCTAGTAACAGCGATGACAATTTCTGTTGATTTCCTTTTTGTATTGATTTTAAAGTGTTGTAGATTGGAGAATAAGTGTTGCCTTTAAAGTGCTTAAAGTTGGCCCAACACTTCCAAAACTCTGGACACCCATAGCATTTACGAAACGACCATACTTCCTCAACTTGTCGTCACACCCAAAGATACTGTTTTGCCTATGAAGATACATATTCCATCGCATTCAAAGGCACATTACTACGTCAATTTATGACGTAGATTATCCAGGTACAACCAAAGGGAATGATATGTGTATTATAGTTACGCGTGGCAACGCGTTCTGCATGAGCGAACCATCTAAAAGCATTCCTAAAAAAAAAAAAATCCAGAGAATGATCAATGAACTACATAAAGTTCATTTATCTAACCATTTCGCAATAATTATTCTGCCTGAAACGAACTTAGCCCAATGTATCCAACAATACAAATGTAATAGCACACAACAAAAGAAAATCTGTGAGTTTTATTATTTTAGGTTTTGCTCTCATCTTCGTTTTTGGAATGAGTTCCTCTGGGAAATGAAGTAAAATTGATGTACCGCCTTTTGGAAATGAAATCATTTTTCTAGGCAATTTTTACCACTTTCTGGTGAGAGTTTTAACCTTTCAATTGTGTCATCTCATAGAAGTACTAAAATTTTACATATTACTTTAGAAAAAAAAATCAACTTGATGTAAAATGGGTCTACCCCTTTAAGACACCAGCTTTTCATATGTGGAACTTTTTCCTGATGACCACACATTCCTTGATTTCATATGTGGCCATTTCCATAAATAAAGGGGCCAGTGGTAAATACGTCAATTTTGTTAACCTTTAAGGAGGATTGCCACCTAACTGCTACATTTTCAGAGATGTTTGTCTTAATATCTTATTAGTCCACAGTTTATAAGAAACTTATTCACAGTTTTTGTTATTTTGGGTAAAATATGTTAAATTTACGGCTTGGGGGGAGGGGATATGTGGCATTTTGCCTGTACACAGCAAAATTCAAGTTTTCAGTCCTAACTTCACACTGTCATTTAATTTTCAGTAAAAAGAAATGTATATAACGAAATAATAGGTTTATTCATATCTTCAAACTTCTTCCACAATTGGCTATTATCTTCTTACATAAGTTGATAAAACGCTTCCACATGTAACATTTGGTTTCTCACATAAAGTGTTACACGTGCAATGTTGTGCTTTGGTCCTAGGGATCCAAGAATAAAGGTCAGTATTAATTGATTGTAAGCTATTGTCAGAGCTTTCTCCTCATCATACAGGAATAGGAATTGCAGTTGATTTATTAGAGAAAATATGACAAATTTGAATATTCCAAGTTCAGTTTGGTGTCTCATAAAAATGCTACACGTTCATGTTTTGTAAGTGCACTACACAGTCGAGCTGAAATTTATTTGGTGGGAAATGTAACATAAATGCACCATATACAGTGTGTATCCAAAAAAGTAGACACTTTGAAAAAAAATATTTTAAAAATGTCATGATTTTGAAATTATTTTTTATATGAATATTTAACCTTGGACCTACGCTATCTGATGACACTGTGGGTATTGAAAGCATTTCACGCTTGAGTGAGCACAGCCCACTTTTGTCCAATCGGCCAAAGATGCATTTGCGCACAGAAATATGTTCTTATAGTCAATGTTTAATGCCCTGCAGACCGATGCTGCAGAAGATTTCAACTGATGTGCACAAGTATTGAATCCTCGGCATGCTAAGGGAAGAGCTGATATCAATTATGTGACAAGAAAGACAAAAATGAAGCAATGATTCAGATACACCCTCCTAAAAAAGAAGAAAATGTTATGTTTGCAAGATGACCTGTGAATTGACCAAAAATGGCATTTTCTTTTTTTTAGGATGGTGTATCTGAATCATTGCTTCATTTTTGTCAACTCTCAATCCCAACCCTAACTCTTTGTCCTTGAGATATTGTCAGCGCTGCAGCTCTTGTCGCAGCAAATGTCAGCGCCCCAATTCCAGATGATATTCTAGAAAACCCATGGCCCTGGGAAGGGGAGGGGGTGCTGAAGCACCCCCAGAAATTTTTCAGGGGTGCGCAGCACCCCCTGCAAAAAGACGTGTATGTCTATTTTTCTTCAAATTTGGCCGCGAATTTTTTTTGGGGCTGCGAAAATTTTCCGCCGACACACCCACCCCCCCCCCCCCCCACTGAGCGACTTTTCAGCTGTTGATTTGGCCGCGAATTTGGCTGTGAAAAAAAAAAAAAAACCTTGGGCCGCGAAAAAATTGTAGGGGGTCGCGAAAATATATATCTCTGGACCCCCGGTGAAAAAAATCGTTCCCAGGGCCCTGAGAAAACCTCGGACTTTTTCTCGTATGGTAAGGCATAGGAGATTACGATAGCATCTTCGAAACTTTAGAAAGTCCATTTTAGTCAAAGGAGCGGAAATTTTATTTAAAACCGATCCACTGCGACTGCCGTGTTACATGAAACTAAAGTAATTGACCTCTAGAATGGGTTACTAAATTAGTAAAAGACCGTTTTAAAAAGTTTCCGAACAAGCGTCTACAGACAACATTTCCTGTCACAGCATAATAATACACGACATTCATAATATCTATCTGTCAAACCTTACGCATTTTTTTCTCACACTTGAAATAATTTTGCTTTTCATAGAAATAAACTCTATCCATGCAGACTTAGATTGACTGAAGACGTTGTTGGTTTGTTTCGGATTTGATGCAAATTTGAAGTTGCAACTTCTAAATATTTGTTTTAATTAACAATATCCCAATCATCACTCACTTCATCATCATCACCATCATCATCATTATCATCATCACCATCTTAACTGTTATTGTGGTGTTTTGTTGATTAATTATTATTATATTATGATGATGATGATGATTATATATATATTTATATTATTATTATTATTATTATTATTATTATTATTATTATCATTCTTCTTCTTCTTCTTCTTCTTCTTCTTCTTCTTCTTCTTCTTCTTCTTCTTCTTCTTCTTCTTCTTCTTCTTCTTCTTCTTCTTCTTCTTCTTCTTCTTATTTTAATACCATTGTCATTGCCGCCATCACCATGACCATGATCATTATCATCAACGGCATCATGGCCATCATATCATCTTTATTATCCTCCTCATTATTGCTTTATCATCATCATCATCATCATTTTCATTATCATCATCATCATCATCATCACCATCATAATCATCATCTTCACTATCATCAACATCATCATCATCAAAATTATTGTCAATATATCACCATCATCATCATCAAAATTATTGTCAATATATCATCATCATCATCATCAAAATTATTGTCAATATATCATCATCATCATCATCATCATCATCATCACCATCATCATTACAATGATTAACATCATCACCATCTCCTTCAACAAAACAGAACAACATTTCTACACAAATATTTATAATTGATGATACTGTTTCCATTTTATTTGAATTTAAAAGTCATATCCATCACTCATGACTGAAACCATTATTTGACTGAATGGATGAAATATCTGTTTTACACGTTGTAATTTGTTACACCCACTCCCCCCCCCTTTTCTCTAATTTTACATCTCTTTTACTATTCTGTAGTCCACACACATCAAGGATTAAAGATCAATTGACACATCAACATAGTTATGGAGGTGATCATCTACATTTACACTGATATATGATCGGCAACTGCTGTGTTTCCAATTTTATCAGTGCTACTTATATTCAGATATCTAGTACGTTACACAGTTTAAAACATCTGAACGGCCATGTTTCCACGTAGATTCTACAGACTTACAAAATGACACCCTAATCAATCATATTTCTTTGTTTCATTATTGTTATCCAGTGTCTTCATACGTTAAGACAAACATAACCACGTAACAGTTATGCACGTATTGAATTACAAATCCGTAACTTATTGAGTAACAACACTTTTCCGCGAGTTATTAGGAATTCCAGTTGATATTTACAAAAGACGATATCAAAATAAGCAACGATATATTATGACTTATTCACTCAAAAGTATGATTTTATGTCGAAACAAATCATAGCCTTATACATGTGCCCTTCAATTGCATGGCGCCAGGTCAAAATATGTTCAAGGTGCTTGACAACGCTTCTAGAAGATCGAGAACATTTTTTTTTCTAGACAATCACACGATGATGGAGACAATTTACATTTTCACGAAAGCTCGTTTTCTAAGCAATTAATACTTTATGGTGTTGATACATTCTTGTAAACAATGTTATTATCAGATTGATATTGCCATGTGTGTTGTAAATATATCAAGTACATTCCAGTTGTTGAACATTCATCTGGCGCTCCACCAAAGGTAATCGTTCATCATTTCATCCACTCAACGTCTTATTCTATAATTTAGCTACTTAAAAGACAAATACATTCCCTTATTGAAGTGATAATACACCGTATACAACTAAGCGATAACGAGCCGAACGATAAAAAAGTGTACAGATTACGTTATTATTAAATCTGTTCGACTAAATATCAAACAAGCTCATTGGATATAACATATCTAAAACACAAAGCAATATGGAATATATTTTCATTCTAATACTAGGTGTGTAAATACGAAACATTAACATATTTTACAAAAACTAATCTCATTTCCCTGAAATTCAGTAGTTTCCTTATTCTTCTTTCTGTCCGTAAAATTGTATACGTTTTATATTCGTCTTTCATTTCATTTTAGTTTAGTTCCAAATCGTATTGATATATATTTTTTTTAATCTGCTTATTGAGCTACAATTTAAATGCCGCTGTAGTAAATATAGTATCAGTTTCTTATGCAGGATTACGACTACAACTGTATGACAAAATCACAAGTATATGCAAACACACTATATATTATTCATCAATTAATCCAAGATGACTGTAATTCTCCATATGATTCTCGATTGGTATACTTAAGCATGATGGTAAACAGAATCATTGGAGGAGGTGCTTGGGTAATGTTCTTTCCTGTTACATTATTTTATCTTTGGATACCAAGCAGATGTGTATTATGAAATATCTAAACTAGCTAATCTAAAGATTACGGATATATCACAAAAGACGTTTTAACTGATCTTTACTCCGTCACTTTGACCACCCAGTTTTCGTTTCGGTTATAACAAAGGAGTGACACATATTGTAAAGAGTTTTTGGTTATCATTTTCCCCTTTTTCGGATAAAATAATACCGTTTTTATCGTGGCCTCATTTGTGTTCACATGCAATTATAACACGTGCCACCCCACGTGACAAAAATTGATCTCAAGATGGGAGTGTTGTCGTTGTCTCAAAATGGTCGTAAACTTTTAGAGAAGTTGAATGATAAAAAAGAATGAGACCAAATTGGTATAGAAAGTAAGTAGCAGTTTCATTTGACCCGACAGCCAAGACGGTATATTCACGTGACATTCATCAAAAAGGTTCCACATAAAATAGGAAGAAAAAAATCCGTTGAAACAACAAAAATCCACCATGAAAAACTTAGTCAACGTGTATATTAATATTCAATTATTAAAACGATAGCGTTATGTATACAAATTGATTAATATCGTAATAATTGTTGTTATTAATTAACACAAAATGTCAAAATGATTTGAGTGTTATTGAATTTTTTCTTACAATATGGAACTATTAATAAACTCTGTATATGCTACATGACATTCGAATAGTGACCAGATTTCATAAGGTTCTTTCATAACAGCATTTGCATCAGTCGGAGGAAATGCCGGAAGTTTTCTTTATTGACGATGATATGGGAGGTGCAACAGGGCTATTGCAAACCTATTGGACCCTATTGATGCCTTTGATCAGCTAGGCTACATGTGTAATTGATTTATTTGCTTTTGTGTCCCGCCTCCAAAACGTAATTTCAATGAAAAGAAAGCACCTGGCAAATGCACGGTAAGTTTTGTATCACAAGTGCTCATTCTCCCACAAAAAATTATGAGACTAACTATAGCAGCTAATTCTTGATTGCAAGAATAATGAAATGTAAGGAACTAATGTCAAAATACAACTGGATAATTGACGGAAATATATTTACAGCTGGCTGTAAATTAAGATGACACGATTATTTTACAGTAGTATGCTTTAACATCACTTTTTTTTAACAGAAACAAACGCAGTAATACCCTCGTTTAAAGAGACACAAATTTAATACTGCCACCATAAACTGTAATTAAACAACATCATTATTGATATCATTGACAGTCATTTTTCTGAGTAGTGGGGTACAATAACATTTACAGATCAATCCGGAATATAACAATTGTAATAATCTTTTGGCTGGACTGAGAGAGTTAATTGTCGTCCTACCCTATCTATCAATGAAGTCAACAAGATATGACCTGATATTTTCATCATTTCTAGATGTAGCTTCCTACGTCAAACATATTAATATAATTTCATTTTGATCATGAATCCCATCAGAATTTTACATATAAAAATGAATTTATAAATTATCATTAATATATCTTAAGTGGCATAAACACATGGTATTTTCAAAAATACATGATATCAAACTGTTGATCAGTCATGATTGTTATTGTAGTGATATGCATTACTATATTTATTTATTCATTTCCAAAGTTAGTGGGGGGGGGGGTCCACAAATTATTTTCATGTTTACTTCTTCAAAATAGTTGATAACATGTGGACAGTGTCCCTGAAAAGAACAGTGTTGCCGAATTAAAAACATGTGTATAAAGGGTGTAATAAAATTATATCAAATTTTACCAACGAAATTTTATTTAAAGGTCGCCAAGATAGTACTGGTCACGACAGTGAGAAACATCACTGTGATTTGTTGATTCAGTGACCTTTCAACACATCTTCCAGAGTAACAGATCTGTGGAAGATATACACTCTGTCCGGAGTACAGAATGCTATCTCTCCTGTCAAGAATTCTTGTAGATAGTACCATTCCCGTTCTGGAATCTCTATCCTGTAATCTTTGAGAAGAGTTTTCATGTACTTCAACTCCTGGGAGTACTTCTCGATGGTAACGAGACCATCCTTTTGCTTCACCCATGCGATGAGTATGGTGTTATCCTGACATACAGCTGGGTATGGAATTACACCGGATTTGGTGACATCACATTTCTGTGTACCTTCCTGATCGATTAGTCTGGCTGTGTTAACACCATTCACTACCAGCATGTTGTTGGATATCATAGCAAATATTTGCCGAGGTTCATAGCCATCACATGTTATCTCCCTGACTGCCTTCCCACCCGTTAGTTTGAATACCTGGATCATCTTGACATTCCTATAGCTAGAATAGATGTCATCTTTGTCTACACACAGACCACCGAACCCACCTACATCCTCACTCAGTGTATCAAACTGAACATCTACCTTCTCACATTGTGGTGTGTAGAGTGTGATATTATTATCTGTATCACGTACTACATAGCGACCATCAGACAAGAACGACACCTTGCTGATCCATGTATCCTTCAACACTGTTTCCTGAGGACCGTCTTCGGAGAATGCTTGGATTCCCCCATGACGGGATCCCACCGCCATCCTGCCATCCGGCATTGACGTCATGGCATTCATACTATCCTTTGTAGGAAGTTCTATATCCTGCTTAGTCACCCAATCATCTCCCTCTATACTGCCCAACCATGGTACATGTACATCATTATACCGTTTGAACTCCAACCGTTCTGCACATTTAGTAATCTTACCTGGTAGTGAGCTGTCTGGCTCCTCTTTACCTAGTATCCCTTCTAAATCATTACATAATGTTTTATGCACAGTCACGGCTTGGCCCTCTGGTGTTGCCTTCATACCATTGACAACTAACCCATTAGCACTACTGACACTA
>JZLH01S0098773.1:81810-108013 GCA_001188425.1 Eucidaris tribuloides
TTAATATGCTCACCAGCTTTGTCTTCCAAACTTGCTAGCGTATTATCTAGTTTCTGTTGGTGTACGTCACATTCGTATATCAGCTTGTCTAGTCTCTGCGTTAGCTGCTGTACGGAATCCTCATACGCCTGCTTAATGTTCATCTTTCGTTGATCCATGACGGTTTTCACCTTGACTCGCTGCTCTTTAATAACATCGATGTGGTTGCGCAGCGTCGTTATCTTTGTTTCAGTTTTCTGCTGCAGGTATTCGATGTTTTCTCTGAAGTTATTCTCGCACTCCTTTGCATCGACAATACAATGTTCCTCCTTGTTACTGTGATCTAATACCCGACATCGAAAGCAGACGTTTTTCTCGCATTTAATGCAATGTGACTCTTCATCTTCAGCTGGATGAAGTTTATATTTACGTCTTTTTTCATGGATGATTTACCAGATATTATGTCGGCCATTTTGACTATGTGATGGTCAGAATATTTCTTTCGTTTGTTATGAGCTTGTAGACAGGAGCCACACGTGTATTCCTCACACTCCTGACAGTAAGTTACGGCCTCTGGCTTGTCATCCGAGTCGCAATAGGTGCAAATTTGCTTCCCAGCTCGCTTTGCGTTCTTGACATCTTCTATCATTGATTTCAAATGTATATTTGTTTGTAGTTTAGACACATCTCCATTCTTAATAACAGTGATCTTCCGGCACATAGGGCACGACAGCTGATTGCCTTTTTGCTGAGACTTGTGGAGGCCAGCTAAACAATCTTTGCAGAATGCATGTGAGCAGGCCAACAGTTTGGGTTCGTTGAAATGATCGAAACAGATTGAACATTGTAGATTCTGAGTTACTGCTTGTTCTATAGAAGTTGCCATGGTACCGATGATACTGTTTGAGATAAAATAAATACGCGACTGGGTAACTACACAATGGTTGCACAAAATAAAAGTGGCACTATTACAGTACAATAAAAAGAAACAAATCCCGTAAACAAAGGCTTAATATGTGGAAGAAATCAGACATATGATAAAAAATAAGTTCAAATAAATTTTGACTTTTGTTCCAAATGATATACAGTAAGCAAACTTATATGCATCTCTAAAAATTTAATGCCAAAAACAATTTGGCTACACTTTATGGCTTAGACGATCAGCACCGCTACTTCAACTACTCTGCTATTACTGTTACTAATACTATTATTGCTACTACTTCTACTACTACTGTTACTACTACCAGGGGCGTCGCTAGAGGGGGGGGGGGTGGTGTGGGGGTGTGACACCCCTTCATGGTTGCAGTCGGAAAATTCAAGCACCAATTCGGCAAATTCTTGCGCCCAGTCGGCAAAAAAAAAGAAAAGTGGAGAGGGAAAAGGGGAAAAAAAATGAGAGAAAGGAAAGAAGAAAAGAGGGAAGGAAGGAAAAAAGAAAGAGGGAGAGAGAAAGAAAATTATCATCAATCAACATTCACGACACCTTTTGCACAACAAAAAGAGATGGCAATTTTGCATTCCTTCATCACACATGCGCGCTGAAAACGTGTATTTTAAAGGCAAAAATGTCAAATTTTCTCATCCTGGGAGGTGAACCCCTCCCAGATCCTCCCCAATAATCATCAATCAACAGTCACGACACCTTTTGTACAACAAAAAGAGATGACAGTTATTCATTCCTTCATCAAAACATGAGCGCTGAAAACATTGGGATTGGAGCACCATTCCAGACCCTCCCCAATCAAACAATCGCCACAACCTATAAACAATATTAAAGAAAATGTCAATTATGCATTCCGTCCTGAAAAATGGGGCTGAAAAACGCACATTTTCTCACCCTGGGAGGGGAACCCCCTCCCAGACTCTCCCCAATCAAACAATCGCCACAATCTACAAACAATATTAAAGAAAATGTCAATTATGCATTTTGTCCTGAAAAACGCACATTTTCAAGGCGAAAAATGTCAAATTTTCTCACCCGGGGACGGAATACCACTCCTAGACCCTCCCCAATTTATCACCAATCAACAATTACCACACCTTTTGCACAACAAATAAGGCAATTATGCATTCCTTCATCAAACATGGGCGTTGAAAACACACATTTTAAAAGCGAAAATGTCAAATTTTCTCACCCTGTGAGGGGAACCCCCTCCCAGACACTCCCCAATTCAGCACTATCAATAATCGCCACACCTTTTTGCACACCAGCAAAAAAAAAAAATGTGTTATTTTAACTGGATATCAAAATATAAGCAGTAAAGCGGTGGCTAATTAGATTTATATAGGTAGAGGACGATCGAAATCACTCAGTAAGGTGGAATCATACCCCCCCCCCATCCTGAAAACAAATGGATGCCTCCGTTTACGCCCTTTGAACAGCCGTTACAATCGGCGTTTTCATTTTTGCCAGTCGACAAATTGACCATATACAACCCCCCATTCAGAATGGTCTAATGACGCCCCTGACTACTACAACTATTACGACTATACTCCTACTACTACTTTTATTATTACTGCAATTAGTATTTGCTACTACTACTACTACTACTACTACTACTATACTACTACTACTACTACTACTACTACTACTACTACTACTACTACGACTAATACAACGACCACCACTACTGCTACTGATCATACATAGTGCACTACAGTCTATCTCAGTGGATTTTATCAAATATTACGGTTGTCCATCCCGTTAACACTTTAATCCCATATCACACCAGTATTGAAGCAACTACATAGGCTCCCAATCCAGTCACGTTTAATGTTCAAAAAACTGCTTTTAATCTTTCAATGTTTGCATGCAATGGCTCCAAAATATCTCAGTGAATGTCTAATTAGGTATGTACCATCTCGCAATCTAAGATCTACTAAAGAGGATCTTTTGCATTGCCCGAGTATTCAGATTAAGTTTTATGGGGAGCGACCTTTTATTCATGCTGCCCCTTCACTCTGGAATATCATCCCATCATATTTGAAGAATTCCTCTACAACTCAAAAGTTTAAATCCTCCTTAAAAACATAGTTATTCAAAAAGTACTTTGACTGAGTTATGATTAACAGTTGCCAGCATCTTTCTTAACATTTTCTTTTTCTTTCAAAAAGCGCATAAAGACGCATTTGGCAGTAATATGTGCTATATAAGCATTGTGGTATTATTATTAGTATTATAGGTATATCTTTTAAAGGTGGCTAGCGCTTACATGTAATAAGGAAATGACGAATTTTAGTTAAAATTCGGTTTTCCTACGCAATTTGTATTTTTTTTTTCACAATTGCCCTCTTCACACCTCTTTCATGCATAGAAAATGAATTGGCAAAATGTCAAAATGCAAATAGATTGCTGGTCCAATAAGGAGGTTATTGCATTAATTACACACGAAAAAAATGGGTTCAACTTTGCACCTGAGCAATGTCACACTGGGAGCACCTCTACGGGTGCAACTTTGCACCTTTCACGCTGGGTGCACCGCTTAAAGGTGCACCCATAAAGGTGCTCCCAATGTGATATTGGTCTGCACCTTTAAAGGTGCAAATTTGAACAAAAGTTCTTACCATTTTTCGTGATTAACGGAAATTAGTAAACCCCTACCCATCGTATTCAGTACATTTATTCATGTGTGAGACTTGGAGAACAAAGCAATGTAAGCGTTAATGGGTGGCCTGTTTATCCTGTCTTATATAAACTCCTCAAAAAAAGTTTGGAAATCTGAGTTTGATCGGTTATATCTCCCGTTTCGTAGTTATAATTAAAGCAAGCTTAGCATCATCGGAAAGATTATTTAATTTTCTTTAGAATGATACCCTACTTGTTATGATTGTGCCATTAGGGAAAGGGCAGTATTTTAAAGGGGTGAATTTACTCTTTCAAATGGCAAAATCCTACCAGTTCCCAGTTTTATTGCAAAAGTGACTTATTTTATAAATCTTTCAATTTAACATAGACATTTTAAAGTAATTGATATGAAATTGCTCTCACATACTCCTGATAGGATATTTTACTGCATAAATCGGTTAAAAATAAATAGAAACTCAATCTTCATTAATTGTTTTAGGGTAATTCAGTGAAAAATTGACTAATTTCCCACATTTTTTATAAATCCAGAAGAATGTTTAGATTTCCGTATATTTCCGCTTCTATTCTATCACTACCATTTTTCTTCATGTCTAAGCTTTAAGTTGATACCAGATTTGGCTCCCATCTTTACCCTATTGTCACGTTAGAGCCGATTTTCCTTGGCACATTGACCCAGAAAATGTGTTTAATTTGGTCCGCAGCTGAAAGATTCGCAAACACACGCACCGTAGTATGGCGCGTGGGGCGCGCGACATGTGGCTCTGAGTTGTGACCACGGAACAAGCGGTGGTTCTGAAACGGCAGGGTTCTTACGCCGATATGAGATAAAAAAAAATAAGGCTGGTTTCACTTACTGAAAACCCTCCCCCCCCCAAACTTAATAGTGTATTGTAAATTTCATTGACTAGCTTTCACTGTCTCAGTGGTGATTCATGTTTCTGTTATTCTTTCATAATATATAATAGGGTCATTCACTATAAGAAATTGTCCATGTTTTTTATTATTCCAAAAGAAATGTTTAGATATTCACCGATTTCTAATTTTATTTTATTACCCCACTTTTCTCTGATGTCTAAGCTTTAAATTGATACCAGAATTGGCTGCCGTCTTCTGCCATTTTTTGTTCATGTTACAGCCAATTTTCCTTGGCACATTGACAGTCACACGAACCGTCGAAACGTAGAATTAGAACAGTGGTTTTGTTACGACAAGGTTCCATAAATGTGATAAACAAGTTTTATATAAGTCTGGTTTTAGTTACTGAAAAAGACTTGTTTTCAACGATGAAAGTATATTGTAAATTTCATACACAAACCATGGGCGTCGCCGGGGGGAGGGGTGCGCGATGGGTGCGAAACGCACGCCGCCTTCAGACCCCCCCCAAAAAAAAGAGGAAAAGAAGAATGAAGAAACGAAGAAGAAAAGAAGAAGAAGAAGAGACAAAGAAGAAGAAGTAGAAGAAGAAAGAAGAAATTTTTAGCCGTCACGGGTGGGCGGGGGTCTTTCAGACCCGTAACCAGGGGGGTTCGGAGGACCAAAGGTCCGCTCGGTAATAGAAAATTTGGTCGAAAAAAAACATATTTTTATATTTTTTTAATATTAGATTTAAAACGATGAAAGATTACAAGAAAAAATTGATAAAAAGACTAATACGCTCTTTAAAACCCTACGTCACGCACAAGCGCGGTTCAACGGTGGGCTTTCGGAGCTTGACCAACCCCCCCCCCTTCAAAAAAAAAATGCTCAAGCACCCCCCCCCCCTCCAAAAGAAAAATCGGACAAAAAAATGATTTACAAAGAAAATATGAATAAATAAACTGAAGCGACTTAGCAAAGACTGAAATATTGATAAAAAAGGGATAAGAATTTTTTAAATATGACTGTATTTACATTGCGCAGAAACCCGTCTTTTTAATATATATTTTCAAAAAGTTTCTGCCACTACTCGGTTGCTTCGCTCCCTCGACTACCCATTTACATTTTTGTTCACACAGGCCTACTTACTGAAATTCTGACAACCCCTGTAATAATTTTCATGTATTTACTGTGCTTAGAAACACGTCTTTGCTACGTTTATTTTCAAAAATTTCTTGAGGTGGGTTCCCCATCCACACCCGTCCACCGCCCCTCGCAAGTAGGATTATCCAATTAGATCTACAGTTTTTCACACACTTCCTGAACATCTTTTTCAAATCCTGAATCTTCATCCAAATATAGGCCTATGCCTAAAAAACACGTCTTTTCTATGCGTATTTTGAAAATTCTTCTACCGTGGGAGGGGCACCCTCCCGCACACACTCCTCCTGCTCGGTCGCTTCGCTCCCTCGCAAGTATGACTACTCACGTACAGTTTTCCACATACTTCCTGTAGGCCTACATCTTTTTGAAATCCTGAGTACAATCCGTAAAAATCTTTATAAAATGTACATGTATCTTTAAAATAGGTATTTACCTTAGAATCACGCTTTTTTTGCGTATTTTCCAAAATTTTCTGCCGTGGGATGGGATTATCCATACCCTCCCCTGTTCGTTCCCTCGCAAGTATGATACCCAATCCATAATCTTGATAAAACATACCATTGAAATATGTATTTACCATGCCCCCTCCCATGACCCTCCCACACCCTTCCCGGCTCGGTCGCTTCGCTCCCTTGCAAGTATGACAAGGCAATTACAGTTTTTCACACAATTCCTGTACATCTTTCTGAAAACCTGACTACAATTCCTAAAATAAAATAAACCTTTATAATATGTATTTACCATGCCTAGAATCACGTATTTTCTATGCGTATTTTCAAAAAGTTCCTACCGTGGGATCCCCCTCCCACACCCTCCCCTCGCTTGGGTGTTTAGCTCGGCTCGAATGTATGACTACCCAATTACAGTTTTTTCCATACTTTCTGTACATATTTTTAAAAAACTGACTTTACAATCTCGAATAATCTTCATGAAATATATTTTTAAAGTATGTATTTACCATGTCTAGAATCACGTCTTATTTATGCGTATTTTCAAAAAAGTCCTACCGTGGGAGGGGGGTACCCCCTCCCACACTCTCCCCCCTCCCCGCTCGGTCGTTTCGCTCGGTTCGAATGTATGACTACCCAATTACAGTTTCACATTATACTTCCTGATATCGTTTTTAAAACAATGATAATCTAAAATAATCTTCATAAAATATACCTTTAAAATATTTATTTACCATGCCCAGAAATCACATCTTTTCAAAAAGTTTCTACCGCGTGTAAAGCGGGATCCCCCTCCCATACCCGCCCAGGTTTCCGTCAAGCTCCCCAGTAGCCCCCCTAAGATTTTCGCTCTAGAACCGCGCCTGGTCACGCACAGGCCCTGCACAAGCCCGCTTTCACGGTTCCGTGGTTCACACGACGTTACCACTGTGTACATAGGTGCACCAAAGTTGCACTTGTATATATGATACGGAATTTGTCATAGGTAATGCTGGAACCGGAAGTAGTGACTTATTTTCTGTTCTCAGGCACATAAAAACACCATCCACAAAAACCGACAAGCTATATTTATGCTGTAATTATGCCCCTAAGTTTGCTATTTGGAGAAAATCATACTGCCGTTATACCTGTAAAAAAAACAAAAACGCTGTTTTGGGGGGCTCGAAATGCAAAAATTTCCCTGCTCTGCAGACCCCCCCCCGCTCGGTTGCTTCGTTCCCTCGCAAAAGTTCCATTCAATCAGATTTTCGAACCCCCCCCCCCCGAAAAATCTGGTTACGGGCCTGTCTTTTCAAAAGGGAGACATGTTCTTATAGTATCAGTGTTGCTATATTCATATCTACCTAATAGTGCAGTGTCGAACAGCTCATGTCTGCTCCACCCGCTTCACTGCCTGACATTGGAGTTGGTCAGTTTTGTCATTTTTTCCCAAAACGCACCCCCTCTTGAAAAAAGCTGGTGACGGCACTGCAAACTTACACTATCGTTTAATTCTTTAATTTCTTGATTATTACATGCATTATCATTTTTTTCAAGAGGAAAAAATCACAGATTGCAAATTTATCATTGTAAGCAATTAAGTTCCAGTAGGACACACCCCTTTAAGTTCAGTTACGCACCATATTGTCTGGCCTTTAACATCGTTTTCATCGTTGATGTACAAGCAAGGTGATCACATTATCATTTTTATTTTTCTTAAGACAGTAACATTATGTGTTATTTCTCATTTTATGTCGGCAGCGAATAAGAAATCGGTATTTCACTGACGTCAAAGGTATTTGAAAAGAATTCCATTGAATACTCCGGGACTGATTACCCCGAGGCCCATCATTTAAGCAATATTAGGACTTGAGAAATGGATCATTTCTCATTTTGTTTCGGTAACCAATCAGTAATTGGTATTTTCATGACGTCAAAGGTGTTTGAAAGTATTTCCATTGAATTCTCCGGGTCTGATTACCCTGAGGCCCATCATTTAAGCTTGAGAATAGGTTTTTTTTTTTTATTGGATTTTGGCAGCCAATCAGAAATCGGTATTTAAATGACGTCACAGATGTTCGAAAATATTTTCGATCAATTCTACGGATCTAATTACCCCCTAAACCCATCTTTTCAGAAAATCTTTAATAAAACTCAGTGAATATGAATTTTAGCGCACTTTGGAGCCATTCTGGCCCACTGTGCGCTGTGGGCGGTCAGATTCGCCCGGCGTGAAAAAAAAAGAAAAAGAAGAAGAGAAGAGAAGAAGAAGAAGAAGAAGAAGAAGAAGAAGAGAAGAAGAAGAAGAGAAGAAGAAGAAGAAGAAGAAGAAGAAGGAAGAAGAAGAAGATGTATGAAGAAAAGAGAGGTAGTAGAAGAAGAAGAAGGTCCATGTTTAACCTATTTAAATTACCTTAGCCAAGCTCTCTCTACATCAACGGTTATGTGTCATGTGTCCGCCACATGAAATGTATTAACTATTAAAGAGGCACAAGCTGGAGAAGTATTGAGAAAAATTAATTGGTGTAAATAAAGTAATTAACATTCTTACGCTTTAATAGCAAAACGACATTTACTTGCAATATACCGTATAATTCTATCAACAAGCCGATTGGAATGACGGAATAACGTTTGTCCATCAGACAAGTAGTATGCATATTGTTCTTGTTGTGTGTGTGTGTGTGTTGTGTGGTGTGGTGGTGTGTGTGTGTGTGTGTGTGTGTGTGGTGTGTGTGGGTGTGAGTAAGATCATGTTAGTGAGAGTAAATGATTTCGTTTCTTTATTTTTATCCCTTGTGCACAATGTTTTTTTGTATAGGAACTTTATGGTTTAATATTTGTCCATCATCAAAATCGTCACCATAACAATTCTAATGATGATGATGATAATGATAATAATAATAATAATAATAATAATAATAATAATAATAATAATAATGATAATAATAATAATGATACTACTACTACTACTACTACTACTACTACTACTACTACTACTACTACTACTAATAATAAAAGTACTAATAGTTGTTGTTGTTGTAGAAGTAGTAGTAATAGCAGTAGAAATATTAGTAGTAGAAGAAGTAGTAAAAAAACGAGGAGGAGGTCTGGTAGTAATAGTGGAAGTTGAGGTTGTAGTAGTCATAGTAGTAGTAGTGGTAGTAGTAGTTGTAGTAATAGTAGTGGTAGTAGACAAAGTAGCAGTACTTGTAGTAATAGAAGTAGTAGCATTAATAGTAGAAGTAGTAGTAGAAGTAGTACTAGTAGCAGCAGCAGCAGTAGTAGTAGTTGTAGTAGCAGTAATAGTAGTAGTAGTAGTAGTAGTAGTAGTAGTAGTAGTAGTAGTAGCATTAATAGTAGAAGTAGTAGTAGAAGTAGTACTAGTAGCAGCAGCAGCAGTAGTAGTAGTTGTAGTAGTAGTAGTAGTAGTAGTAGTAGTAGTAGTTGTAGTAGTAGTAGTAGTAGTAGTAGTAGTAGTAGTAGTAGTAGTAGTAGTAGAAGTAGTAGTAGAAGTAGGATTATCTTCATAGTAATGAAGATAATAGTGGAAGTTGTAGTTGTAGTAGTCATAGTAGTAGTAGGCCCCAGTAGTGGTCATAGTAGTAGTAGGCCCCAGTAGTAGTTGTAGTAATAGTAGTGGTAGTAGACGAAGTAGCAGTACTTGTAGTAGTAGAAGTAGTAGTTGTAGTAGTAGAAGAAGTAGTACTATTATCAGCAGCAGTAGTAGTAGTAGTTGTAGTAGTAGTAGTAGTAGTAGTAGTAGTAGTAGTAGTAGTAGTAGTAGTAGAAGTAGTAGTAGAAGTAGGATTATCTTCATAGTAATGAAGATAATAGTGGAATTTGTAGTTGTAGTAGTCATAGTAGTAGTAGGCCCCAGTAGTGGTCATAGTAGTAGTAGGCCCCAGTAGTAGTTGTAGTAATAGTATTGGTAGTAGACGAAGTAGCAGTACTTGTAGTAGTAGTAGTAGTAGTAGTAGTAGTAGTAGTAGTAGTAGTAGGATTATCTTCATAATCACCATTAGCACCATGACCATCATCACTTTCTTTGTCAGCATCGCCAGTATCATCTGTATCATTTTTTTTTTTGCTTTCATTATAACTATCTCTTTCACCACCATTATCATCACCATATATTTTGTTTTGCCGCCGTCCCAAAGAGGCTGTAGGCATTACCTTGGTGATTGTCCGGCTGTCCGTCCGTCTGTACACATTGATATTGTTATTGCGATGTTTGGAGAATGTGTGGGCAGATTTTGATCATAATTTAGATCAGGTTTCTAACTTTTGAGATCTATGTACGAAAATTCGGAGATGGGCGAGAGGGACGTACCCCCCCCCCACAACCATACTAATTCCCGTTACTGTTTTTCGAAGATCCTTGTCGGGTGCTGTCTGGCTTGCTCTTTAGCAGGGGAAAAATGGCAAGTTAGAAATGCTTGTTGGCATCGTCGCCCCCACCCCCCACTCCCACCCCCCCCCCCCCCGCTTGTATGATACGATATTGCTTTGTTGTTTGGTTATTAAAAAAGACATTCTGACAAGCAAAAATGATGGTGTCTCCCGCATGTTTTGAGATCAGTTTCTGCCCATACCGTGATCAAATATCAACGGTCAACAAAAACCATGGGTGCCGGATGATATTGGGACACGGCATGAAGGTAAGTAATGCGCAGTGAAATATGCCTTTTTCTAATATTAAGATTAAAAGTGCTAGAAAATGTTGCATACTGAAAAGATGACTAGATCAAGGACAGTCCAAATGTGTTGCTTGGTGCAAACTTTAGGAATGGTAGAACAATTCAGTCAACTAATTATGGATAAAGGTCAAGGGTCAAGGTTACTGGATTCAGCATCTATTTTCGTATAGTAAGCAAATTATAAGCTCTTCCATTCTCTAGTGCTGGTGTGGCGATGATGTTTATTATGGGTCTGATATTCCTGCAAATTAAAAAGTCTGATATTCCTGCAAATGTCGAGGTCAAATGACACTTATGTGAATATTTAATCCTGACCAATTGTTCCGCAAAACAGTGCCTGTATTTCTGCCGTAATGAGGAGAGAGTGTTTATAATCCTGTTAATTGAACTTTATAATGAAACGTTTTTAGGTATAAGACACGGGAATTGATTAAAATGGCTCGTCAAGTGTGACGGAGGGCAAAGGCATACTACTGACTGTACAGCAGAAGAATTGCTCGTGATTACCATCATTAGCGCCATCATAATCATCACCTTGCCTTGCCTTGCCTTCAGCCTATTTCGCTCCACTGCAGTAGGAAGGCCTCTTCACCAATTCTCCATTTCATCCTATCTTGAGCGGTCCATTGCCAAGCAATGCCACAGTGTGCTGTTAAATCATCCCTCCATCTCCTATTCTGTCTCCCCTTCTTCTTGTGTAGTTTCAATGTGATATTTGTATTTGTCACTCTGTCTTTCTTTGTGATGCCCAGCATTGTTCTTTTCATTGCCTTCTCGGATACCGTCAGTCTCTGCTCCAGACGCTTGGTTGTGGTCCATGTTTCGGCCCCATAAGAGAGGACATTGCATTGGTTGAATACCTGTCTTTTTAGGGAGATTGGAATCGTCTTATCACGAAAGATATAGCTTAGTGATCCAAACTTCACCCAGCTTAGATGAATTCGTCTTTTGATCTCTTCAGATGTTTCAGTGTTAATCGTTATTTTCTTCCCTAGATATATGTAGTGATCCACAATTTCTACGTCGTTTCCTAGCACTGTGATTTTGAAATTATTATTGTTTGACATGACTTTTGTTTTCTTCACATTCATGTTCAGACCCACTTTCTTACTTTCTGTTGCTAAATCATGGATCATTTCCTGTAGTTCTTCTGGGTTGTGACTAAGAATGAGGATATCATCGGCAAAAAGAAGATGGATTAGGTGTTCACCATCCACCGAGATTCCTTTGTCAGACCAGTCAACTAAGTATCATCATCACCACCATTATCCTCTTTATCGTTTCCAACATCATCGCCAACAAAATCACCACAATCGCCATTATTGTCACTATCACTGTCATCATTATCGTCATTATTATAGTTATGTGTATTACCATTAACACCAGTGCTGTCTCCATCATCAGTTTCATCCTTATCATCACCACCAGTACCACCATCGTCATCTTTCGCATCAAAATCATCATCATTATCATCATCACCATCATCATCATCATCATCAAAAAGACGGAGACATGATTAGTATTCACTCTTTTTTTTATCAATGACATTGTTTATTTCATATACATATTGCAGATGACTGTCGCTATCAATATCTGGTTTTATATCACTCTATGAATACTCATGAGCCTTTTCTATAAACGCAATTGGTTGATTGATGCTAATACGATAAAAAAATAATTTCAATAGAAATTAAAAATCCTCGCCAGAGCTCCGTATATTTTTCACTATTTTTTGTCTGGGCAGTACTGCGCATGCTGCGCATGCTCATCCGGGAAACAAAATGGCGTGTCGAAATCCGCGAAACTCAAATGACAATTTTAGTGTGTAATTTCTATGTTATTTGTTTATTTTAATGTTATTTTCACATTTCATTGGTGTTACAAGGAAGGTTTCACGTTAACCCTTTAAATATTAGCGCCAATTTATTCATAAATTCAAATGCGGAAAATTTACAGAAATTTAACTCGCATCGCGTACGGCTGCGACTTACTGCGCCAGCCCGCACGCGTCGTGTGCGGGCTGTGTACATATTGCACAGCAAATTCGTCAGTTGAGCACAATGTGACTGTTCTCTCCGTTTCGGAAGCAGCCGGCGGTAATCGACGCATTACAATTTATTATCTCAACACCACCTTTGGAGTTCGCGTCATATTATTGTTGAATGTTATAAAGTCGGAGAGATACAAAACAAATAAACCAAGCATTAAGTTCTAAAGTATAGTGAAATTATCTATCTTCGGATGGACTAGCAGTAAAATATTTCCTCGGGGCTTCGCCCCTCGGAAAATATTACTATGCCAGTCTCTGCTCAGATAGATAATTTCCACTATACTTTCTCACAGCTTGGTATATTTGTATAATACACATTTGACACGGATGAGATAAGATGATACGATGACATACGTTTTCCTTAAAACATGTTCGTGACTTGTTACCCGTGTTTACTTACATAAACTGACAAACACAGGTTGAAGCAGCCACACCTTCCGTTCCCTATAAAATCGATAATCAGTATAATTTTACACGATTTTGCGGAAATCAGTGGTGGATACAAAGACTATCGAATGCATGGCTTATCAATAATATCATGTGATATTTACCCTTTTTAAACATTTTGAAGTATTAATATAGAAAGTTTTGGCAAATATTTTACACGTTTGTAATCATTTCGTTTTCTCTCTTTTCACGCTGAATTAATTCTGAGGGGATAATCATGACGATTGTTATTTTGATATTTTGTTTAAATCTTGCTTTCCGCATTGCACTATTGATACTAGCAATTATTCTTTAGATGTTGCTTAAGCATTATGGCCTTTCGTTAGCTTTTATAGTACAAACATAATAAAAAAACACGAATTATTACGATTGTTGAGTTAATTGTACAAATGTGCAAATTGCAACATTCGCAAAAGGTTAAAGCCCAATTATTGTTTCGGCAAATGGTACAAAAATGAGATTCTGTGCAATTTTGACTTTAGATTCACCTATGTGATTAACATATGTCCTGGAAATTGCTCGTTCTAAAACTCTCCCAATTTGCGAAATTACTCAAAATGTAAAATGTCAGGTTAAGGGATCCTGAAATTTCTCGTAAGTAGTGCATATACTGCTATGTGTTCTCAGATAATTCAAACATCACAGTTTGTCATTAGAAACACATTTCTGTGGGTTTGATGTTGATTTCTGATATCTGGGTGACACTGGAATACTTTGTGAACGATTGACGAAAACGATGTCTGATACACCAAAACTATACTTGTGCTTTAATAATAGGGATTTATCAATCAGACTTTGAACTAAACTGTATGACATGCACATTAACTCTCTCAATGTCATTGCCACAAATTTCTATAAACACTGCATATGATGATGTGACTGTGGTCCTGAAAGGGTTAATTGCAGACAAATTTACACAGATATCATTTATCCATCAACACTAGAGTTTTGTTTTTGTTTTTGTTTTCTGTACCTGTCCTTAAACTCACAGCTAAAGTAACCTATTTTTAAAACGTAAACTACCCAAACAATACCAACACATACTGAGATTTAACTCGCATAAAGTTTCACCAAATGCTCCACTAGACTAAACATTAAAAAAAAATTAACATACACCTTTTTCAATTTTTCAGCAGGCTTCGTGCGCAGAATTTTACATTCTGATTTTTCACGTCGAGCGAGCCAAACATTTTCACATTTTAATTTCTATTGCTCGCCCCTTCGAAAAAAAAATGGATGAGCATGCCCCTGTTTTATCCTTCGTCCATTCAGATTTTGCACAAATCTTCCTACGAAGTAATACATACATTTACAATTGTAAACAAAGAGACAAAAGTCCTTATCGATACGATTATAATGGCATAACATTAGACAACATACACCAAATACGCATTTACATTACAAATTCATAGAAGAAAATAGTCTGTAAGAATTTCTGTTAGGAAAAACACCTTTAATTTTGGTCAACTTCAAACACTTAAAAAACATAAATTCGCTACGTATTTCTAAAGTTCACTATCAAAGTGGAATTACCACGTGCGTTCTAAATATATGCAGTAAATTATATAGTTGAACGTTAATCTTTCTCTCCACAAAATAATAATAATAATAATCAGCTTTGATCCTTTCTTTTGCTCAACATATTATTTTTTATTTCTAAACAAAAGATACATGTTGGTACCTTCCCATGATTAACATGTAAAGTTTGTCATGGAATTCAATTAGGCCATATACAATTGAAAAGCCAACAATTCACATCTCAAACTGTACGGATTGTTCCATTCATTAAAGTTTGACTAAAATTAAAAATAGGATGGTTGATATAGACGCTACAAAATGCAAAGCAATATGCATGTGATGTGTTCATTCTATTACTGAGTGTGTTAATACGAAATATCAAAATCATATTCTACATTTGTTTGGATCACATTGTTTTCAGTGAAATTCAATACTTTCCTCTTACTGCTGCGTTTTACATTCTACTTTCATTTAATTTCAGTACTTGAGCCACGAATTAAATACGGTGGTCGTAAATGGTATCATTATTTCATGCAATTATACGATATGAAATGACTATAAAGCTGTATGATACGTATACATACGTATAAACGAACAAATTATTAAAGACACAAGTTAACAATGGGACAGTTTAAGTGTCTTTGATAAGTTCTAAAAATGTATCCCTAAAAAATTGTATTTAAATAATGATTATTTAGTGTTTTATCAAAGTAAAAATCTATGAGTACTCCGGTTGACCGGATTCACCTTGCCTGTTTCCTCCCATAAACTACCGTGAGTGGATGTAGGCTATTTTTACACTCCACTGCAGTGGTCATTCGAAGGGTGATGTTCATCCATGCATATTTTGCAAGTGGCAGAATAACAGTCCACACTTTTGTACTCTAGGATGTTTATTTGTTCATTTAAGCACTACTTTGTAGCTCAGATATCACAGTTTGACTTTTTTTTAAATAAATGAAGCTCCACAATGTTAACTTGTGCCCCTGATAACTTAGAAATATTTACTTTTCCATTCAATATGTTTGGAATATTCAACATAATTCTAGGTCGGTGAGGAATAGTAAAATTATAATCAATCATGATTAAACAGACTCGTGCGAAAAGAGCCACAGGTAAGTTTCATTATTGTTCCATTCTTTGATTTTTTTTCTCGAAACCAGCATGTGTATTTTAAAATATTTAAAGTAATTACCTCAATTTAAAGACTATCTTACGGTCATATCATTAGAATCATGCGTTTGTATCACTTTGTACTTCGCCCTTTCGACCAGCCTTATTTTGTGTTGTTTATAAAAAGCACTGGTGTATATTGTCTGGATTTGTACGGTTTTTTTTTCCGTATAACGGATTTGTGCTCTCACTGTAGCCTAACTATGTGTACACTAATTCTTGCAGTGATATCACGTACCACCCACGAGACAAAAACTGACCACAGGTTGACAGTATTTTCTGTTTTAAAACAGTTGTAATATAATTCAATTTAAAAAAAAAAAAATGTACGATGAAAGTTACTAACATAAGAAGGGCCAATTAGGAATACAAAGCAGATGGCAGCTTTCATTTGACCCGGCACCCAAAACGGCGGTTTAAGCATTGTTTAAAAATGCTCCACGTGAAAGAGGTTCGAATAAATCCGTTAAAACAACAGAAATGCACAATACGCAACGTCCAAGTGTGATAATGATCAAATTATTCACATATTTGATACAGCAGCGTTATTTTGTTAGGTGTAATAGTTGATTGATATCGCAATCATTATTCTGATTAGCCTGTTGACATCATCGGTATGATTTTGGTTTAGCGAAGATTTCCCATAGAACTCGAAACGAGATATCTCATGTCTTGTCGTCAACGGGTTTGCACAAAATAGCGAAGTGATTCGATGATATTTAGTCCTGCAATATAAGGACTGTAAGTTACTACATGTATTTGCTATTTACTCTGTACATGCTACATTATTTCCCAGGATTTTCCCAGGAATCCCAGGATCCTAGTATATGAGTGTATTTGAATCAATAGCCAGAAAGTTTCGAATGGTGTGTCTTTATGAACAATGGTGTGGGAGCTGGTACAGAGCAATTAGAAATTTATCGATTTATGCGCCCCCTTTTGAAAATAAATTAAATGCATATGCGTACCACAAACAACAGGTTATTTTTGCATCAGAACTGTTGATTTGTCCTCAAGATATCATTAAAAAGTGGCAGAATTCTTGATGGCAGAAATAGAAAGATATTAATAACCCTATGGAAAGGGTGCAAGGTAATCATATTACTTGATAATTGATGGCAATTTATTAAGATCTGGCTTTTCTGTAAATACATTTGCATTAAATTCTATTACAATACAATGATACAACTTCATATTTTTAGACCCAAATAAAGCAACATCCTGTTTAAAGATACAGTAATTTCGTACTGTCACAAAAAAACTGTTAGTAAATAATACTGTAATTCTCATTGACAGTCTTCTTCCCGAGTAAACATGGTAAAGGGTTCTGTTATAAACCCATCTACTAGAATAATACGTCTTCTTTTGTCTGGACTGAGGGGGTTTATAATCGATCCATCCTATCGATACCATCGAGATATTACCCGACATTCACCGATTTCTAGAGGGCGTCCTTCCGAAAAATTACATACAGCTTTCTGTAATTTTCCATACCAAAATGCATTTCATTATGATTATGAATCCCACACATGAAAGAATTATCTGCAATAACGTTAGGTGTCATAAATACAGGCGACTTTTTAAATTTTCAATTCCAAGCTACAATATTTTATGGGAATTTCAAAGCTCCTTCAATCGTGTTTGTTACAAATCATGTTTCATACTCTTAATCAGTCCTGATTTGCTGATAAAGATCATTATTATTGTTGGTATACTTTGGTGGACATATTTACTTATTTCTCCTTGTATATGGGCGAAAACATGTAGGCAGTGTCCTTTGAAAGAACAATACTGTCGAATTGAAAATATGTCCGTTTGTGATAAAGGGTGAATGAAGTTATCTTGGTTTACCCCCCAAAGTAGTGTCTGCCTTTTTATCGGAAGCCCATTCAAATATTACTGGTCACCAGAGTGAGAACGATCACTCTACTTTTCTAATTCAGTGACCTTTCATCACATCTTCCAGCGTGATCGATCTCTGGAAGATGTACAACCTGTCGGGAGTACAGAATGCTATCTCTCCTGTCAAGAATTCTTGTACATAGTACCAACACCGTTCTGTAATCTGTATCTTATAATCTGTGACAAGGGTCTTCATGTATTTCAACTCATGCGAGTACTTATCGATGGTAAAGAGACCATCCTCGTGTTTCACCGATGCAATCAGTATAGTGTCATCCTGACATACAGCCAGATACGGATAGACACCACCTTCTGTGACTTTGGCATATTTCGGGGTACCGTTCTGATCTATCACCTTGACTCTGTTTACATCCCTCACTACCAGCATGTTGCTGGATTTCACAGTGAAGATTTGAACTGGTTCATAGATATCACAAATGATCTCTCTCACTGCCTTCCCACCCGTTAGTTTGAATACCTGGATCTTCTTAACTTTTCTATAGGCAAGATAAATGTAGTCATCTTTGTCTACAGCCAGACCACCAAACCCACCTTCCTCATCACTCAGTGTATCAAATTGAACATCTAGCTTCTCACATTGTGGTGTGTAGAGAATTATGTTGTTACCTGTATCACGTACTACACATCGACCATCAGACAGGAATGACACATCAATGATACTAACATCCTGCAACACTGTTTCCTCAGGACCGTCGACGGAGAATGCCTGGATTCCTCCTTTACTGTATCCCACAGCCATCCTACCATCTGGCATTGACGCCATGCTATTCATCCTATTCTTTGTAGGAAGTGCTATATCGTGCTTAGTCACCCAACCATTTCCCTCTATACTGCCTAACCATAAAACATCACTATTCCGTTTGAACCCCAACCGTTCTGCACAACCAGTAATCTTCTCTGGCAGAGAGCGGTCTGGCTCCTCTTTACCTAGTGTCCTTTTTAATGCACGACATAATGTTTTATGCATGGTCAGGGATTGGCCCTCTGGTGTTGCCTTCATACCATTAACAACCAACCAAGTGGCATTACTGATACCATTAATTTGCTTATCAGTTTCGTCTTCCAAACTTGCCAACTTACAATCTACTTTCTTTTCATATTCATCACATTCGTTTCTCAGCTTGTTCTTTCTCCGTTTTAACTGCTGTACATATTCTTCATACGCCTGGTCGATTTCATTCCTTCGTTGATCCAGGACGGTTTTCACCTTGACTCGCTGCTCTTTAATTATATCGATGCGTTTGTGTAGTGTCGTTATCTTCGTTTCAGCTTTCTGCTGCAGGGACTCGATGTTTTTCTTGTGGTCTTTCTCGTGTTCCTTCGCGTCTACAACACGATGTCCCACTTTATCGTGTTCTAACATCCGACATCGAAAGCAGACGTATTTATTGCAATCGATACAATAAAACTCTTCATGTTCCCCTGGATGCGTTGTACATCTACGCCTCTTTTTGATGGACGATTTGCCAGATATTATGTCAACCATCATAATTACTTGGTGGGCAGAATTTTCTTCCTTTTGTTATGAGCCTGAAGACACGAAGCACACATGTAGTCTTCACATTCTTGGCAGTAGGTTTCAGCCAGCGGTTTATCATCTGAGTCGCAATAGGTGCAAATCTGTTTTCCAACTCGTTGTGCGTTCTTAACATCTTCTACCAGTGATTTCATGGGTACGTTCGTCTGTAATGTAGACACATCTCCACCCCTCAAGTGAGTGATACTACGGCATATTGGGCACGACAGCTGACTTCCTTTCCGTTGAGACTCATGAAAGCGAACTAGACAATTTTTGCAAAATGTATGTGAACAGACCAGAAGTTTAGGTTCGTTAAAGTGATTGAAACAGATCGGGCATTGCAGATTCTGAGTTACTGCTTGTTCCACATGAGTAGCCATCGTCAGGTCGAGTAGCTGTTATTAGAAAATAACACGGACATAGCTAGATTATCAACATAAATTAGAGGATCTAGAAGAAATGGACGAATAGAAAATGTTCTATGTTTTATAAATAAATATCCGGTATATGTTAATACGGACAATAGGGTGTGTGTGTGTGTGTGTGTGTGTGTGTGTGTGTGTGTGTGTGTGTGTGTGTGTGTGTGTGTGTGTGTGTGTGTGTGTGTGTGTGTGTGTGTGTGTGTGTGTGTGTGTGTGTGTGTGTGTGTGTGTGTGTGTGTGTGTGTGTGTGTGTGTGTGTGTGTGTGTGTGTGTGTGTGTGTGTGTGTGTGTGTGTGTGTGTGTGTGTGTGTGTGTGTGTGTGTGTGTGTGTGTGTGTGTGTGTGTGTGTGTGCCTTTGGTCTATATGCATTCAAAAAGGTGCAATAATGTGCGTTTCTCTGGGTAGTAAAACCAGTAATTAGGAATAGGGCAAGGTGTAAATGATAGTCATACCTATTTTTAACATGAAGTACCGTACTTAAATACTCAAGTTCTTAAAGGGTTTCTCCATTTTGACAAAATATTAACACTTTTGAGAGAAGATAATTATATTCTTACCGTTTCTCTAGAAAAAAGGGAATTTGCAGAAATTATATATTTGCAATTAACTAAAGCAACAACATTATCATTATTATTATAATGTGACTTTGAACCCGAATGTGATGTTAAAACATTGAATGCAATATCCGGCCACCCCATGAAAGTGACCATTCTGTCGTTCATTATTACACATATTCCGCATGGTCTTTCGAAGGTAACAATGATAAACTTAATACTGCAAAAAGGTGCCTGTAAAATTTCTTTTTGTATTACTAAACGACGTGTTTGGTTGGATGAAGATCGGACTTGCACTTTCACAACAATGGATATTCAACGCTGTTGTGTAAATTTCAGTAAATATGCCACTTTTTAATTAATAGGGGCACTCAGAGTATCATTTAGATTAGATTCTGAAGTGATTTGTTTATAAATAATGTTTTGATAACCTAATGTAAAGCCACCGCCCCCCCCCCCAACACAAACATCCGATTGCATTTGCTCTAGTGATTTCCCGGTTATCATAATTAGGAGTGAAATTCTGTGAAATCAATTTACTCTCCAATTCAATCCACACCGCATAATAAGAAGTGGGAAATAATAAGGGAAAGGTGAATAGGTTTGAGATTAAAGGTAAATGACATGATTGGGGATAGTCCTCAACTTGGGCTGAAACTACTCTAGAATCAAGTAAACTATGCCAGGATTATCCTGTGAAAATCTTGTAGTTGACTCATTCTAGAATAACTAATATCGATTGTCCCTCGTGGCAGGCAAACCTGCTGTATGGCTTTCTAGGGGTCGTATTTTTATCATCCCGGAAAAAAAATACTAGTATGTTCATGCTTGATTCTCCTTAAGTAAACAACGTACAGACAAATCCTTCCAGCTGGGAGATCCATTCCAGTTAATGTATAGTTGGTATACATTTCAACTCATTTGGTTCTTGAGGCATTTTCAAGTGTTCCCAATGATGTCACTAACCTAAGTATTATACACGTCACAAACGCGTGACTTCCTCAGTCGAGGCAATTTCGAAATATTCCTGTATTTGAAAGCAAGAAAACGTACTATTAAGGTACCTATATGGCGCGCTTATAGGGTACTTTTTGTCAGTGTTTCTTTTTCCTTATAATCTATAAACCCGTGTCACTTTTTCCTTCATCTTATTATGTAAAAAAAAAAACATACCCACGAAGATTACACACACAAGCACGCACACACACACACACACACACACACACACACACACACACACACACACACCTAACCTAACACACTAACACAACACACACACACACAACAACAACACACACACACACACACACAACACACACACACACACACACACGCACTAGCATTCACGTAAATGCATGCATAAACTAAAACACAGAATTAAACACCAGCAAACACAATTATACTTAAAGGTTTTGGCTAACATTTACCACATTTAAAAAAATCTGAGCTACATGATTCCCCATGCTACCATTGTCTTTGATAAGGTTTAAAAATAACGCCCTGAAAAAATTGTATTTCAGAATGATTATTTAGTGCCTTAAAAAGGTGAAAATCGTAAGTTGATCGGATTCACCTGCCCATTTTCTCCCATTGACTTACTGCGTGTACACCTAGGCTATTTAAACTCGCCCCGAGTTTTAATTGTTTATTCATGCATAACTTGCCATTGACAGTGTAACTTTCCAAGCTTTCTTACTCTAGGGTGTTTATCTGTCCATATGAACACTACGTATGTAGTTACGAGATATCACAATTTGACAATTTTTTAAATTGAAGCTCCACAATGTTAGCCTATCACTTTAAATGTAGACACATAAACCACACACAAATGTTGGCAAACGTGAGCTAACTTACAATTGAATACAGTGAATGAGAGGATGGAATTTGCGTACCACGTCAGATAGAGTAGGAACTATCATCAATCTCCGCTTAACCTGCCCCATGCTCATACATACTGTGACACCAGAGACTTGAAAAATATAAAAAAACTCCTACATCATAGTACGTGGTGATCTCGATCCAGTAGGCCCGCTTTATGACAAATGCGCCACTTGATTGTAGTTGATATAGGACTAGAATATACAGTATGTTGATCCAAGTTAATTGTTGCCAAAGTCTACTGTTGATAAAATGTGCGCAGTGACTTTTAGCATAGTCACGAGAACTCATTGGGTCGGGGCATTTTGCTGTTACGTTTACGCTCGCCGGGCTTCTACGTGTTTTATAGGACATGTTGAATGTTATAATAGTAGTCATCTTTCCGAAACGACCCGCCCCTCCTCGCCAACAAAGAGTCTCTTTACTTATTTTATCATTCGTTAACCTTACTCCCGAGGTACGTCCCCCCCCCCTTCCTCAACAAAAAAACTACATAACGAACGAACGATATTGAAATCCTTTCTACTCAAGCACAAACTGGACCACGGATAAATGTAGATTTTCATAATATACGCCCCTGTTTTATGGTACTGTTACCTATCGAAAAAAACACCAACTGTTGGGTCCAAATTAAAGGAATTCCTCAAATAAGGCTATGTTCCTTTAACTCTACGACTTTGACTTAGGATATCTACGGTTCCATATCTCTATGGTTTTTATTCACAAGGAAGGTTTAACTTAACCAAAACTCAAGTTGGCTTTTTTCAACGGTAAGTTGATATGTTCCAATCAATGAGTTGTATACAAACATACAATTAAAGCGACATAGCAGTTATGTGTCTCTAAAAAAATCGACGTATTACAATGTCATAAAAAATGGAGACAAGCCACTTTCTATTACCTTCCAAATCTAAACATCTGATAATTTAAAAAGTTTGCATAATTTCACCGTATTTATCATATTTATCCGTCAACATGAATGTGGAGTATCATTGTATTAAAAAGAAAAAAACATCTACAACGTGCCCCGTTTTTTCGGTAGGGGGGAGGGGCGTGAAACATTGATTTGTCTGGAACCCACCGCCTTACCCCCCCCCCCACCCCCACACACACACATAATTTCCTACTTTTTTTTGTTTGCTGGTGGGGACAATTGGGTCGGGAAAAGTCTCCCCAATATTAAGGCCGGGAGTGGTCGGGAAATTTTATTGTCACCCTAGTGCTGCTATACTGCTTTAAAACTATAGAAATACTATTAAAGGGAGAAGGAACCAGCAACTAACAGGCATAAGTTAAGAAAATTTTGAGTTCTTGCCAACCAATCAGATCGCACGTGCACTGGTCTGGAGCTGACCATGCGTGACCGATGCATGCCACCCGACGTGTGTAAATCGCGCCGTGGTATGTGTATGCACTGTTTGAATCGATAAGCTTCTCCCCCTATAGCTGTTTCTGCAAGTTTTATCCCGGGATAAAACGTGCAAAGACGTAAAATAAACACGAATTAACTAATTTATAGGGACTTGCTGAGGGTATCACACAGTACCCCTTATTTAGGCTGTCTTTATCACCATGTACCATAATTCTCACAATACTCAAAATTCATTCTTTTCTTAACTTATGCCTGTTAGTTGCTGGCTCCTTCTCCCTGTAAGCGATGCCTTTAACTGACACACTAGCACACGATTTCGTGTCATTGGACTTCAGTCAATGTCAATATATCGATAATACAAATTTCTATTAGGCCTATACATATTTACTATCTCATCTTTAGACACAATTCTGACGAGTTACACCTGTGACCTATTGGCATGAATTTTGAATACAAATAAAGTACAGTATACTGTGGCAGACGTGCCGAACTACACTGGCAATGTACTATAAATCGCACTATTATCAAATGAAAACGGAACTATGTATTCATGAATTGATCTCCACACATGGCGTTGATTTTATGGCGTGCTCTTAGTGTTCTTGCTCAAAACAGGGAGAAGAGTGAGAAAACAACACAGAAAAAGAGAAAGGAGAAAAGACAAAGAAAAATAAGGGGGAGAAAATTAACAATCTGGTTGTATACGTTGCGTTCTTTACATGGCACTGAAAATTGAACCATTAACGGACTAGGAAAACATTTTAAATGAATTTTCGCATATGGCCGATTTTAGAGATAGCTAGCTTTTTAATTTCGGTTGTAAACGCTAGTAGGTAGTTATAAATCTACTCGAAGATATACAATTACCATGTCAAAAAGTATATAAAAAGGTTATCATTTTATCATTATTTTCATCAGACGTATGACTATTAATAAATATGTGAATATGTAAAGACGTACTTTATGTGCTTTCCAAAAATTTAACTTGACTGAAGTCCAAAGACTTGAATCATGTGCCCCTACGTCAAGTTGATTTCTATTCCACGTGATATATAAGCTCATTTAAGTGCGTTAACCTAATTACCAAGCTTTACAGAGGTGTCACCCGCAGTCTCAAGTTGACGAAGGGTAATAATGCTATCCACACGCCTACACACCGACAAAAGTTCAGACACGTAGGCCCAGTAATGTAGTTGCCTTCATTTCAAACATAATGCAATAGCTTAAATATAATTCCAGTTCCATTATCTCCGACATTTCTTTTCAGAAGATATTAATTACCAGAATGAGTTTTGAAATTTCACAAGGACAGTTTTAGAGGAGGCTTCTTCTGTAATGCGTTGACATATACCCTCTTAAAATGAACTCAATTTAAATATCTCATTGATTTCTAAATATTCAGACGTCCTTTCCGGCTTATCACGATGTTTGAAATAACAAAAAAAATACAGATTTTTTTTTCTTTAGAGGTTTATCTAAAAACAAATATGTTAATGTCAGAGCTACATTTTAGTGTGAGAGCAAACAAATTAAAACCCTTTAATGCAATGGATTTGAAAGTTATCCTGCCACTGACAGGTATGAATTGATAAACATCACCACAATCTCCTTTCACCTCTTTATTGTATCACCGCACTCCGTAGAGACAAATAACATGAATGGGCGCTCGGCAATTTTTATTTTTTTAATGGAAATGAACGCAGACGTTTATTTACATTCAGGAAATACAAAACGTAAAAAGGATGTTCTATCGAACCGTTCAAAGAGTTATGGATGTTGAAAGTTCAAGTTCAATTGGAGCTTCATTATGTCATACAAAAAAGTTTCAGAGTTTCCAAATAACGATTAATAAACCTTGAACTTTAATACTCCTTGAAAGGTTCAACCACATTTGCTCAATATTCGCTATTTTCTTTCTCTAGGATTCTGTTTCTCTGACTGCGCATGTCTAGGCCTTCATTTCACTTTAAGCAATAAATAATCCGTTTGAAATGCAAATTATTTCTTTAAAAGAAAAAAATCTGTTGGAAAGACAATTGTTTTAATGATGGTGCAAAAACACTATACACAACTTCAAAAATGCGATATTCAATAACACAGAAACGGCAGTATTTTGTAAAGATCATAATATCTTTATTGAAGCAATTCATGAATATCCATCATCACTGGAATCATATTATCAATTTTATATAGCTGAAAGCAAAACTTTCCATAAAATATTTCTGAGTATTATTCTTCCATTAGTTATAAACTTGATTGCTATGTACAGTTACGACAGTAAATTCAGTCATGTCAATATCAGAAACCTCTGCAACTTAATTATAAGCTATCACGCCCAGCAGTAAGTCTCAATTTTGTTGATGAGTACATGGTATAGTTTCAAAACAGTTATTTCATTTACAAAATAAATAGTATTATATGGCACAGAATTGATGAAAAATGTATTGTCATATAGACGACAGAAGTACAATTCCTGCTCTTATTAACATTCGACTAATCAATTTTAATTATGAAGATCAAAATTTAGGGAAAATACGTGATACACTCATGCCCATAAATATGGAATATTTTAGAAACATTTTAGAAGTTGTTATTTTTCCGTGAACGGTACATCTGAGATTAATATTTGCTCACCCC
>JZLH01S0098804.1:7290-20818 GCA_001188425.1 Eucidaris tribuloides
AAATCAAATTTGTGGTGCTGCCCGTACATGCTTGTACAGAAACCTAAGCACACTCAGAGATGGCAATATGATGACCTTTCAGTCAAACATGGATAAACTTCTTTTTAAATACCTGTATGCCGAAGTATGTGAGTATCTTTGTCTTCCAGGTGATATTTCTGGGTGATAAGGTTTCATCCTTCATCCAAACCAGAGGGTCTGTTCCACTCTTTTGGGAGCAACCGGGGATACAGGTCGGAGTTCACCGGGTCAAGATGTCAAGAGGGTTTGAGGCATCGGCTCCAGCGTTTGATAGGTAAGATGATGATGATGATGAAAAACGTGATAATGATGATGATGAGTGATGATGGTGACAATAATGATGATGGTAATGATGATAGTAATGATGATGATGATTGTATGATGATGCTGATGACGATGACAATGATGACAAAGTTGGTCATTATGTTGGTGGTGATGATGATGATGCAGATTGTTGTATATAGTGGTTATGAATGATGATGAGGAGTGAGATGAGAGAGGAGGAGGAGAAAGAGGAGGATAGTAAAATTCACCAGCAATAGTGATGATGATGAAGGTGATGAAAATGATGATGAATGATGATAAAGTTGGTGATGGTAATGATGACGCTGATGATGATTATGATTATGATGAACATGGTAATGATGATGATGATGGAGATTGTTATGGTTCTGGTGGTGGTGATTAGGAGGACGAGAGAGAAGAGGGAGAAGGATGAGGAAGAGGAGGAGGATAGTAAAATGCATTAGCATTGGTGATGATGACGATGAAGACGATGGTGATGATGGTAATGATCATGATGATGATGAGGAGGAGGTTTAAGATGGTAGTGTTGGTGGTAGCGATGACTATGAGGTGGAGAAGAAAGGAAGAGGGAGGAGGATAGGTAGAAGGAAGATAGATAAGACAGTGTATCAGCAGTGTGTACCACATAGGCATATTTTGCATACAGTGAGTACAATACCTTGTTGATTGACATGAAGGAAATTCATAGTTTGTATCAAAACCAACATCATTTTAAAAATGGGTATAAATGTTGAAGATGAATTGATCTGTTGTTGATGATGATGATAGTGATAGTGATGGCGGTGATGATGGCAATGGTAATAATGTTGGTGATGATGATGATGATGATGATGATGATAGTGATGATGATAGTGATGATGATAGTGATGATGATAGTGATGATGATGATGATGATGATGATGATGATGATAGTGATGATGATGATGATGATGATAGTGATTATGATAGTGATGATGATGATGATGATGATGATGATGATAGTGATGATGATGATGATGATGATGATGATAGTGATGATGATGATGATGATGATGATGATGATGATGATGATGATGATGATGATTACGGTGATAACAATGATGATGATAGTATTTCTTGTATGATTCTTTGATTTCCCCATTGGAACATGATATACCAAATCTACAAGAAACTTGTAAGCTGCAAATTAGTAGTGAATACCTTCAAATTATCACATATTCATGTATCTTTTAATGTAATTACTTGCTTGATTATTATATCTTTGATATCTTGCAGGCATCTGACAATGCTGAAATCCCACTATGGTGACCAAGTCATCGTGAATCTTCTTGGCATGAAAGAGGGAGAAGATATGTTGAGCAAGTCATTCCAGGTAATGTATGTGGCACATCACCACAGAACCCTGACAAAGTCACCAAACAATGATTTGCTTTTCCCATTTTCTGATTTGGGCACATGTTCTGAATTCTCTAGATTTTAAGGTCCTAGTATTTTATTATTTGTCATGCTATAGACAAGTCCTATGTTGATAGTCCTCTGGTCAGCGTGATGGCGTAGTGGTTTGTTGTCATCCTCACGATCGGAAGGTCACATGTTTGAGCCTTGAGCAGGTCATACCAAAGACTTCTAAATACATGTATGGTACCTTAGAACTGCCTTCTAGCCACGTGCTCAGCATTCTAGAACAGAGAGTTGTAATATTGATAACATTTATGTTATGCAGGGCCTGCTGGTAGAGCAGTCTATTTGACTAAAGAGGATACCCTGGGTAAATAAGACATTATTATTATTATATTATTTTATAGTGTTATCTATAAAAGGGTAATTGGCCTCTTAGCAATACATGTATATCAACAGTGAATCTGTGTTACTGACAGTTAGCTATGTGCAAGTGAATGTATCCATTGAGTGACCATTATACAACACCTAAGTACATGTAGATCCTCGACATGTGACTGGAGGATTGTTGGTCACATGATACTCAATAAATACACTATTCAGCACAGTGTACAATTTGGATCCATTGGGTGTGCATTTTTGGATCCACTTTTTTGCTCCATTTGCACACTGCCTTAGTCCCTGCACTGCATGCACTGTGCACAGCTCACTACACGTAGTTGTTTGATGTGCAAAACCGTATATACCCAAGTATGTGCATTTGTGTACTACACTGAATGTGTGCAACTGTGTGATGCGTGTACTGTAAAATGAGTTTTGAGTTTGAACTTGAACATAACTCACTGCTTTTATGAATATTTGGTGGAATTTGGACTAAATGAGAAAATTGCAGTCTGAGACATTGATGAAACATTGGATGATGAGTTTGTGGACAAGTCAAAAAGAGAATGACACTGAATTATCAGAATTTAACCCTTTGGGGATGATGGGCTTGTTCAGAAGCCCAGCACATGACACATTCAGAGACGACTGGCTTCCACGGAACCCAAGAAAATGTCCAAACCTTTTCACCCAAACAAAGACTGTTTTACCTATAACTCAGTACCATTAAGTACACATTATGACCTGAATAAATGAAGAAAATTGCTTCTGGGTATGAGATGTACTGGGCTTCTGTACAAGCCCGCCGTCCCCTAAGGGTCAAGTATGGCTATATTTTTTCATACATGTATACCATCCTCCAATCAAATGACAAAGATCTACCAAGATGTTGTATGAAACAGATGATGAATGTATTATCATTTTTCAAATAGCACAAATATTTTCATTCAGTGAAAGATTAAACATTCCATTCAACTCATGAAAATTTGCCAGTTTTCAGGCAAAAGCCTGAAGTCAGGCCCTGGCAGTTAATTTTCAGGCCATATGTTAAGGCTTTTGTGTGTTTAAACACAGTCATTGTAAGCAAGTTTCAGCCCTTTTCCTAATTTCTAACTGGCATCCCTGTATATGACTCTTTTGATGTTCTTCTGACCCGATCATTGTACGGTACCTGAATTTATTTCTTTGATAGAACCACCTCAAGGCATCCAAGCACTGTCAGGACACCCCTCACATTCTGTTTGACTATCATCAGATGTGCCGGAGTAAGACAGATAACCTTCATATTCTCAAGAAGAAGGTTTCTCAGTTCCTGGACAGTTTTGGATTCTTCTACAGCGAGGGGGACAATGTGATCAGGTAAGATCGTCACATGACCAGCAGAAGGACCCTAGCATATTATGCTCTCGGCAGAAGGGCCTTAACAATAAAATTTCTTTAATTTGAGAAATATCGCCGTATTTGATATTTTCACTTAATAGATTGACTGAAGGATCTACAAATACCACACTAATTTGATTTCTTGTGAAAAATGTCAGTATTTAGCATTAAATTCCTTCTGCCTGGAGCAAATGCTAGGCCCTTCTGACGATGAGATACATTTTTGGGTGGTTTGGTAGTACATTGCATCTTTTCATCAGCTCCATCTTCTCATGTCTGATTTTCCTTTTTCTCCTAATCTCCCTGCTCATCCTCCTCTCTTCCTGCTTATCTTTCTGCTCCTCTTTCTCCTTTTCCTTCTCTCTCTCCTTTCTTCCTCCTGCTCATTAAGCTTAGCAGCAGCAGCAATATTTCCTTCCTCTCCTTCTTAACTTTCCTCCATCACCTCGTGCTCCTTATACTCTCCCTCTCCATCCTCCACCTCCTAATTTTGTTGGCCTCCTCTTCCTCTCCCTCCTCATCTACTTCTGCTCTTGCTCCTTCTGCTCGTCCTCCTCTTCTTCTTCTTCTGCTCCTTCTCCTTCTGCTCTTTCTCATCCAGTTTGAAATTATGTCATTTTTTGGCTCTATGTTCAGAAAGATTTGACTATGCCGCTTAAAAATCTGTGTGATAGGCCGATCATGTTTATGAGATGTATTTAGTTTTGAATACATACATGAAATTTGCAGCTGTACTGTACACTCTGCCTCCTCTTCCATCTCCTTCTCCTCCTTCTCCCCCTCCTCCTTGATATCTTCATTTTGTTCAGACATCTGAATTACTTGAGGAGAATATGAAGAATATTCTGTAGAACAACCTGTACTTGACACTTTATTAGAAATGGAATGTATTCTATTTCATTTCATTCTATATTCCTTCTTGTTTGCTTCAACCAACAGTCAACAAACTGGTACAATCAGAACCAATTGCCTAGACTGTCTGGATCGAACAAATGCTGTGCAGACCTTCTTTGGATTAGAGGTCAGTTGGTTTGTGCAATGAGTTTAACCCTATATTAATTGGGGGGGGGGGTCGAATTTGACCCCCCCCTCGACGAATTTCGCGACCATGCCGCCGCGCAAATTTTTTTCACCACGTCGATCGCCGACTTTTTAATTTCAAGTCTTGCACATCTTTTGAGACTGTTTTCGCGAAAATCAGACGTACTGTTACGACGCTGCGCGACTTTTTATAACATGCATGGTCCCCAAAGATGCTCAAAACGTGATATTCGTGTACAAATCAATGGAAATTGTGTTTTCAGCCCAGATCATAAAATGTATGATATTATTTGCTTTTTATTAACTGGTTGAAATTAAATTAATTTATCTGTTTATGTATGCAAAAGTGTCCCGAAAACAAATTTCTCAACAAACAAAAGCATAAACAAAAGGTCGAAAAACACAAAGGAAATACATAAGAAATTCACAAAACATGAAATACATAAAAAATTAATTCCAATTTGGCAAAATGGTTTTTGTAAGATAATCGTAGAAATGTCAAAATGAAATATTTTCAACCAATAAAATAGCATCTACTAGCTGTAAATAAGTGAAGTAGGTTATTAGGCAGAAACAAAAATTTCATACACTGTATTGCAATAATTTATTACTTAAAAAATAGAAAAAAATAATTTGTTTTGGCAAATTTCACTACACAGTCGTGTAGTTTACATCCGGCTCTATGCGCATGCAAATTTTCGCGGCGATCGCGCGATCGGCGGCTGAGATCCCAGGGGGGGGGGGGGGTCAAATTGACCCCCCCCCAGTAAAAACCTGGTCTGAAATAGCCCAGTTAAAATAGGGTTAACACTTTCCATCTATCTGTTTAACATGTTTTGTTGTGTTAAATTTCCAACTATAGTTCTGGTTGATGGGAAAACATAGAATGTTTTGCTAAATGTGAGGTAAGTAAAAAGATTGTCAAATGCCCTGAAAATCAGTTGATCTGATACGCTACCATTTTTGCCTTGCCCCCTATGCATAGCAGAAGAGAGATAAAGGCACCGATATTTCTGATGGAGGCGGCAGCGGCGTCAACAGTAAAAACTTAACCAAGGTTAAGTTCTTGAATTTTTGTCATAATTTTAAAAGTATTTCTTATTCCTAGAAACTTGGACATAACGGATCAAAGTATCACTAATCATATGAGTAGCATTTCAGGTCACAAAATCAAGGTCAAAAGTCATTCAGGTAGAAATACTTGACTTTGTTGTGGAGTCAACATCAAAAACTTAACATAGGGTTTGTTATGTTTGTATTATCTAATAGGGCTTGGTAGGGGTTTCCACATGTAAGTACACAGAATTTGGGAATGCATTTATTATGCTAATGCATGCAAGTTTATTCAAAATCATGAAAAATGCTACTATTCTTTGATTTTCAAGCAAATTTTGATTATGTTATCTGATAGGGCTTGGTAAGGGCTTCAAAACTTCAACACAGAATTTCGAAAATTAAATGCTAATATGCATATTTATTCAAACACAATAAAAAATGACCAAAATGCCACTTCTTTATTTTGGGGCATTTCCTGATTATGTTTATTTAGACTGATAAAGCTAGGTGTCCAAACTTTTACACCGAATTTTGACATTCATTAATTATGCTAATTTATACAAATTTGTTTAAAATCACACACAAAAAAATGCTTCTCTTTTCTTTGAGGATTTTGATTTTGTTTGTTTTATCTGATTGGGCTTGGTGGGGCCTTCAAATTTCCACACAGATTTTTGAAATTCATTAACTATGCTGATTTATTTAAATTTATTCAAAATCAATGCAAAAATGATAAAAAAGCCATGAAGCCCATGAAGCCTGAAATGGGTTTTGTCTTAGATCACGAGATACAGGTGAGACATATATTACACATTGCGTAACTTTCTTTTTATCTGTAGATGCTCAACAAGCAACTGGAGGAACTGGGAGTCTCCAACAAGCCACAGATAGAATCGAGATTTACTGAGACATACAGGACTATATGGGGTCTGAGTGGTGACCACATTAGCAGAATATATGCTGGGACTGGTGCCCTGGAAGGCAAGACAACAGTGAGTATGAGAAGTGGATATCTACCACTCTGTATTTTGTGTCAGTCTACGTTTATCGAGTTCATAAAGTAAGATTTACCATGGAACTCTGGACACTCATGATCATGATTTGCCCGTGTCTTTGAGTAAATAGCTTCGAAGTCCTCCTCTGGTAGTGATAATGACATTCGCAAAATAGTGTACCTGGATCAATGGTAGTGGCAGGAAATCAATGCTTGTGATGTTTTAATATTTTATTTATTCATCTTTATTAATCAAAATATCAAATATCACAATATATATATAACAACGAAATAAAGATGTAACATAAATAACCCAGGTCAGAGAATTCAATTGTAAAACAAAAATTACATCTCTGCAGGGTGAGAGCAAATACACATTACAATATTCTTATACAGCACGATAAAACACCAAACATTACAATCATGGTTAAAATATAGGAAAGTACGCACACTTTGATGACACACAAAATTCAGATAATCATTGAATTAATGCATTATGAACTCTGATAAATGAGACAAAAACTTGAGCAGCATGAAAAAAATCCTTATACTATCCTTTTGTCAGATCAACAAGTTATTTTTTCTTTCTAGTTGATAGTTTGATAAGAAGTGTGTTTGTTTATTCTGATTTATACTGCATAAGATTTCAGGTTTTCTTATATCAATGTTTTTCTTTTGTTGGGAGAAATTACTGAAGAATATACATGTACTATTGTGAGTGTGGTACTGTTATTGTTTTAAGATCTCCCCCCCCCCCCGAAAAAAAAACACCTACATGTACATCGTCAAAGAAATAATCAAGAATCACCAGACTCTTCTACTGTATATGTGACCGTGCATCACAAAACCACCAAAAAGTCGCTGGGGGTAAATTTACGCCAAGGCTGAAAATATGAGTAATGGGTCAACATGTTTGATTTTCAGTTTTTGATATTTTCTGAAAGTGCAACTCTTCTTCTACCCAAATATGAAGTTTGGAAGCATAACATGCAGTTTAAGTTGTATTTTGGGCACATTTTCTATGCCCATGTTGTTTCGGTTGTCACAGGTTCCCGTCTGACAGCGTGAAAAAATGTATGTAAGGACAACTTTTACACTCCATAACTTTTGAATGGAGTACACTGGTGTATTGAAACTTGAATATAATAATGAAGAGGACCTAATTAATATGCCTGATAAGTTTGGTGGTAATCTGATAATCCCTTCATAGTGATTGCCATGGAGTTTTAAATCACCTTTTTGTTACCCCGGCACTTTGTGCTGCTTGTGCAGATGATTGAATAGACCCTTAACTTCAAAGCCGTTTTTCTCAAAAGTAACATATGAACGGGTTATACATTCTCTCTCTTCTTTCAAAGGGTTCGGAACATCCATTTTTGACAAATAATATATCATTTTAAAGCTGAGAGACTACTCTATCAGAATCTGATGTTAACTGAAAAATCATTTTTGGCTACTTTTTGTTGGTTTTGTGATGCACAGTTACATATGGTAAATATTTTGCAGTGGTTTTATTTTCCTGAATTCTGTAACAATGTGCGAAACTTTTCACTTCCTGATACACCTGTACAGAGTAAATCAAAACTATTAAATCATGAAAATAAACACTTGCGGATTCCATGTCTTGAAGCGAAATCATGAAAATATATGTATGCAAATTATGGCATATCCAGTATTTAATTACGGATCAATCTTGTTTTCTCGTAGGCCGGTAAGCTCCGTGACGGTGCCCGTTCTGTGAGCCGAACGATACAAAATAACTTCTTTGACGGCAGCAAGCAGGAATCCATTGACATCCTACTTCTTGGGAGCTCACTAATTGGCAGCCTGGCGGACAAGGCTAGCGCTCTACTACCCAGCAGTCATTTACATGGTATGATTTTATATTTATCTGGGGCATTTGGTTAGTTGCTATGGTAACTATGTAGTGCTGGATTGTGACCTGCTGGATACGTTTTTTGTTTGTACTGTAGCATGAAAGTGATACATAGCTTTTTATAGTTGCTATGTGTTCACCTTTTGACCTATTAAAGTGATAGGCTAACATTGTGGAGCTTCAATTTAAAAGATTGTCAAACTTTGATATCTGAGCTACATAGTAGTGTTCAAATGGACAAATAAACACCCTAGAATACAAAAGTTTGGAAAGTTACACTGCCAATGGCAACTTATGCATGAATAAACAATTAAAACCCGGGGCGAGTTTTAATAGCCTAGGTGTACACACAGTAAGTCTATGGGAGGAAATGGGCAAGTGAATCTGGTCATCTTACGATTTTCACTTTTTTAAAGCACTAGATAATAATTTTGAAATACAATTTTTTCAGGGCTTCATTTTTAGACCCCATCAAAGACACTGGTAGCATGGGGAATCATGTGGCTCAAATTTTTTTTAACTGTGGTAACTGTTAGCCAATACCTTTAACCTTTCTCTTTGAATTTGTAGGGTAAGTACTTGGCAGTCTGGCAGAAAAGGCTAGCACCCTATTACCCAGCAGAAATGTATAAGTTCATATTTTAGTTTACACACTGTATTAGATTATACTCTATATGTATAGCATGGATGTTATTATCTAGGTTTACACAAAACAAAGTGATACCATACACAGTAAAAATAAACAATATACAGTGAACCATGTCTATTGTGACCACCCAAGGGAAACAAAAAATGTGACCTTTATGGACAGGTTCTTCAACACATGATTTGTCTTCTGGGTAATTATTTTTGTGGCTGGTATGGAGAGGTAGCTGCTAAGACAAGTTTGACTGTAGGCCAACTCACAGGATATTTAATTTGTTCAAAACTGACCAATATATTAAATTTCAATATTTATATAATATTGGATGGCTTTGAGGTGGACACAAGAAAATATTGTACGACATGTGACAAATATCGGACGAGTCGCAGACGAGTCCGATATTTTCATAAGGAGTACAATATTTTCTGTGTCCACCGAAAATAAGCCATCTAATATTATCATTATCATCTAAATCCTCGAGAAAATTATTAAAATAAGAATTTAATAAAATTCTGTACACATCATCAAATCTTTCAATGGTGACCACTACCCACTCTGATTTCATTCTTCGTGTGAGAACTTGTAATTCTTCTTCTTATTCAACAGAAATCACATCTTCTTCTATGATTTAGTAAATTAAGCAAAGCAAGCACACAGAAGTAACGATATAGGGCAATTTAAAACAAATGGTTAAACTTATAATGCATTATTTGTGTGGAAAACTTGATTTTAACCCGTAAACAAATACAAAAGTACCCGGATGTATATGATATTTTTTCCTCAGCGTATGATATTATCGATATCACATGTTGTCACGGCAGCGCGTATACGCGCATTCCTTTGCGCGCGGGATATGCGATAATATCACGGCGCTTGAAACCCCCCATTTAGATAATAATTGCCCGTGAAAGCTGTAAACTTCTCAATAACCTGTCATAGTCATGTTCCTGACAGGTCAGTCTAAATTACTTTCATGTATCAAAATACCATATTTCTCTCTTTGGCAGCATCCCCAAATGTACTGAGAGGAGTTTGTGAGAGAGAGGGTGAATTCACCTCGACGTCTCGTTTCAGGGTGTGTGTGGGGACGTGGAATGTGAATGGAGGGAGGCACTCTCGTAGCATCGCCTTCAAACATGAATCCCTGGCCAACTGGCTTCTGGATAACCCTGACATTGTAAACGAGACTGGTCAAGGTGAGCATTTGATCTGATTGATTGATTGATTGATTGATTGATTGATTGATTGATTGATTGATTGATTGATTGATTGATTGATTGATTGATTGATTGATTGGTGGATGGATGGATGGGTGGTGGATGGATGGATTGATTGATTGATTGATGGGTGGATGGATGGATGGAATGATTGATTGATTGGTTGATGGATGGATGGATGATTGATGGATTGATAGATTGATGGATTGATGGATTGATTGATTGATTGATTGATTGATTGATTGATTGATTGATTGATTGATGGATGGATGGATGGAAGATTGATTGAATGTGACATGGAATGTAAACAGAGGGAACATGAATCCCTGGTTAACTGGCTCCTGGATAACCCTGACATTGTAAACGAGACTGGTCAAGGTAAGAATTTGATCTTATCAATTGATTGATGGATTGATTGATTGATTGATTGGGACGTGGAATATCAATGGAGGGAGGCACTCCCGTAGCATCGCCTTTAAACATGAATCACTGGCTAACTGGCTTCTGGATAACCCTGACATTGTACAAGAGACTGGTCAAGGTGAGGATTAGTCTTATATTTTTTGATAATTAATATATTCATCTGTTAATTTTTGATCAATTGATTATTTTTTATGGACCAATTAATGATTTTTTAAAATTTATTCATCATGCTGCTGTATTTATTTGAATATTCATCTTTTTTTTCTTGGTGTGTGTATGTAAGTATGCATATATTTATTTATTCATCTATGTATGTATTTGTGAAATTGATTACTTTGTTTATCAATTGACCACAGTAACTTTCTTCAGTCACAGGAACTGATCTTTTTGTAAAGAAGTTGAGTCTGGCTAAGTGGTGATGACCTGAAACTTTTTGATTCCTAAGAATTTCAGAATTTGTGTACTATCTATTTAGTAATCACTGATCAATAAATGAATAAATAAATTAATGTATGTGTTTATTTGTTTATATTCTTTTACAAATCATGAAGTTTCCTGGTTTATTGTTTGTTTTCTACGCCCAAGTCACTCAAGAATCTTTTGAATACTCCAAGCAATCAACAATTTATTTGTGGAATTAACAAGGGGAGCTTGCTATCATTGTAACAATGTATTTTTTCCCACTTTAAGAGTGTAAAAACGGTTATGGATATTTTCAATGTTCTGCCCTGGAAAGTCAGGGAATTTTGAAAATATGTAGATATATAAATTCTGTTTTTACTGAAAGCAAAAAAAGTGTTCCACCAAGCTGTAAAATTAAACGTAAACACACACTCTCTCTTCTTTCGAAACCCTGTCATCCACCAGGCTGTTCAGAACAAGGCATTGACTTCAGTGTTCCTAACGACATCTATGCCATTGGGTTTGAGGAGATGGTAGACTTGAATGCTGGCAATATCATCAGTGCCAGGTAAGACATGTAAAGATGCGATTGAGTAATTGCACACCTAATGAACTCTTAAAGGGGAAGTCCATTTTGACGTCAAGTGGCTTTTAATAAAACCAGAAAACTGAGAGTAACATATCTATGAAAGTTTAGCGAAAATCCACTGAAGAATAACAGAGTTATGAAGTTTCAAAGTTTTGGTTTTGTGATGTCATGTAAAATAGATTCCATAATTTGCCATTTTTTGATGGTTCATGATAATTGAATAAGTTTTTCATAGAAGCATGTGTGAAATAATGTTTATGATTATATATTCATTGCACAGGTAAAATAATTTTCAATTTTCTGAGAAAATGACGCTTTCTTGGAATTTATATTTATTATCTTATCTAAAAGGGGGTCAAATTGAACCCCCCCCCCTCCCCAGTAAAAATCTGGACTGAAGTAGCCCAGTTAAAATAGGATTAAGGGGTACAATTTGTAGCACAAAATTGCACTGGCATCACATTAAGATTTAAAGATTGTGCCCGTGATTTGCACCTCCTGAAATTAACTTGTCAACCAAATAAAGTAAAATTGTCAATAATGCAAAGATTCACCCGAGACTTCACCTTGATAAAACCTAGGGGCTGAAAAGTCAGGTTGTGTGAAAATAAACGCTGATGAAATTCAACCACAATCCACCGATGTAATAAATTTTACAGCCTTTCATTTGAATTTTACACAGCCATTTAATCTAGTCTGACTTCCAGACCTGATTTATGTATCATCAAGTGAAAGCTCCATAATTGCTAATCAAAGCCTACATGGCCAAAAAACTCACATCAGTGCAGTTAGATGATTGTCAGTCAATCTGTGGTATAGTTGTATTGTACCAAATTCAAAATTAGTGGGTAACAGCTACATAGAGTGTCTGAAAATGAGACAAGCATTAGTATGGCTTGATGAATGGTCCCAGTTTAAATGATTTATTGTTTTTATTTCACAAACTTTACAATATGTAAATCCAAACTTATATTGAACACTGCATTTTTATGTACCTATATAGGTAGATCAAAAGAGCTTTCCCTTGTATGTAATGTATGTGTGAATGTATGTATTTTTTGTGCATATCATTTGTGTATATTACGCAGCACCACCAATCAGCGAGAGTGGGGCATCGAGTTACAGAAGACCCTTTCCAGAGATAACAAGTATGTCCTCTTGGTGTGTGAACAACTAGTTGGTGTTTGCCTGTACGTCTTCATACGGCCACAACATGCTCCGTACATCAGGTATGAAACCCCTTCTTTGTCATAACACTTTAACCAGTTGGCTACAGTACCTGGATGTGTCCTGTGTTAAGTCTATGGGATTTTCAGAATCTCGGAGGTAACAGGTTTATCTTAATTAGCCCAGGCTATTTTGAAACTGCGTAGCTTTTGGGTGGGGGGGGGGGGTTGCTAATTTGGTCCCCCTTCAGATCTCGGCTGTGGATCGCGTGATCGAAGTGAAACTTTGCATGTGCATAGAGCCAAATGTAATCTCCAAGACTGTATTGCTAGATTTGTGGAAAAAATCATTTTCTATTTTTAGCTCAAGTGAGCTATTGCGATCGCTTTTTGTCCGTCGTCCGTCGTTTGTCGTTTGTCGTATGTAAACTTTTCACATTTTCATCTTCTTTTTGAAACGCATGATTGGATTTAGCCCAAACTTAGCACGAACCCCCCTGACTGAAGGATCATGTCCTCACCAATTTGGTCAAGAGAAATGATGTGAAATGTGCATATTATTCCCATGGGCCTCTCCCCCAACTTTGCCCCCCCCCCCTCACAGGCCAATCGGGCCACCCTGGCATTTGTCACGAGGAGATGGCAGGGTGGGAGAG